>JBAMJV010000269.1:0-97848 GCA_037951105.1 Echinarachnius parma | reverse complement strand
AATATAACGGCGTTATATTGACCGGTGACGTAATTTACGTCACAATGGGTGTGTGAAGATGAACAATGTGCGCGTATTAGCATCCTGGCACGCGCAGCGTTGTTAAGCTTTCTACGGAGATTGCGCGATCCGAAAGTAAATTTGAAAGGAAGCTCGAATAAAGAAGCATTTTGCACAGCATTTCGATAATAACACGTCTGTTCTACTGGAAGGATTTCGATTTAATCTAATGATTTTCCCTTGTCCATAATTTTATTTCAACACCAAATTTATATTTATCTTGATTTGTATCTATATAGGTCATCATAATATAACAGATATTGACTTTTTCCTTCGGGAACCATATAACATTTCATTTCCCTTGGGGGAGTTATATTTTTGTCTCGGAATACTATATTTTTCCTCAGCGCTACGCGCTTCGGAAAAATATAATGTCCCTCGACACAAATATAACTTCCCTCGAGGATCTCAAATGTTATATTGCCCCTCAAGACAGTCAATATCTGTATAATATACGTTACACATTATGGACCGTTATCATAAACACATATATTTTGTGGTTCTAATCATCCTTCATTTACATTTTTGTCATATACCCCACTCCTTTACCTAAGAAGACAGAGCAATTTAGAGTCATTACACTGCCAGAAATTAAAACCATAATTCCTGATGTTAGTATTACATGCAAATCAGTATGCAACCAAGCGGGTAGGGATTGCCGACTGATCTGGGACATCTACGAGAACTGCTGGGACTCCCAGGCCGGCCAACGCCCGAGAGGTGGACGTGGTCTCATGGGCAGATGGTACGACGCTTGCACGGGTATGTCTAAAAGGACTAATTATTATTCAATTACGCTTCATAATCATTGACCGTCATCGAGATCATAATCTTCATCATTATCATCATCACCCCACCGTGTATTTCTTCCTCATCATATAACATTATCGTCCTTCATCATTCATCATTAATTATTATCATCACCATCATCGTCATCCTCATCATAATTATCTTCATAATCATAGTCATAATCATCATCATCGCCATCATCATCATCAGCATCACCAACATCATCATCATCATCATCATCATCATCGTCATCATTAAGCATAATGATCTTTATCAAATCTTAATCATACATTTGTTTCTGACTTTCTGTCATCTTCTTCTTTGCATGTCTACATCATTTGCCACTGTAGGTTGGTTCAACACCTACGAGCGATCCCTGACGGTACAATTCTCGTCGGAGTTCCGCAAGGGTCTCAGCGGAGTATTCTACGTCCGCTCCGGCAATCCCGCTGGATTCAACCCGGCCAACATCGGACGCACCCAGAAGATCGGCTTCGGCGACGGGTGGGCATCCGACGAACACTGCCTGGCCAGAGACAGTAACATACAGGTTAGACCCAAAAATAAGTCTTCGTATTCCGCTCGACGGTCTGATATTTGGTATGGGGTGAGTAGTATTTCTGACGACATACAGGTTAGACCGACAGATCAGTCTCTATTCCAACGGATTTTCCACTGAGATTGATTGTGTCTAGAGCTATTAACCGCTTCCGCCTCTACATGTGTAGATGGGGTGTTACCGTGGTAGTATACATTATAAAGTCAGATTTATAAAACAAAACCCCATGTAGAGTTGGTTATTTCTGGCTACAAGTCATTCAGGCGCGCTACCGTATTCACAAACAGTGTGTGATGATGATCCATAACACTTGCAAGGCGCCATTTGTTCCAGACAGTTAACGATTCAGACATTCAAAGATTATACACGAGAACAAAATGTTATATTCGTTTAAATTGTATGACATACAAAATATATATCTTGCATTCATAAAACTGAATTGATAATGCTCTATAAGAAATCAACCAATCAACTCTATCTATTTTTAATTCAGATAGGCATGCAACAATGTCAGAAATTAACATTCTTGGTAAACTTGAATGATTTCATTATATTATTTGTAGATATGAAAGTGTCGTTCTCTAATAAATTTGGGATATATTTATATAACACCACATTCCATAATTGCATTCATTTTATGTATGCATTTTATTATTTCAGGGTGTTCCTCTGACCGACTCACAGATCATACATTACAGCACACGAGAGGAAATGCAGGCGGCAGTAACTAGTGGAGCTGTAAGTAAATACATTTCTGCAATGGGCGTAGCGAGTTACGTGATACCTATTCAACTGGGGGGGGGGGGGGGGGATGGATGAATAGATCATCCCTCCCCCCCCCCCCCCCCCAAGTTGAATGGGTATCAATGACATGTCTATTCCCCCGTGAGTGGCGTTGCTAGGTTTTTCCAGTGTGGGCGCCTGTGGTGTCTTGCATTTTCATGAGGAAGCACAAGTTTTCAGCTTTAGCCAACTCTTTCATGTAATACGCTGATGCAGAGCTACCTTAGACATGTTAGAGGCATTGATGCTGAGAAAAGCAAACACGTTAATCCTTAAAGTCAATGGCCCGAATTCTCATCAGTGGCTCAACTTGAGCCGGGCCTACAAAGACGAAGACTACCGGTAACACTTTGTACCAGCAGACCTATTGACCCGGATTCACAAAGCAGGTTTGTAGGAGGTTTGTATATACAAACCATGGATTATCCATGGTCTACATATATCATGTCTATGGAGTGCTGCTCGTATACAAGTAAATCAATTTATAATTTATAATGATATGACTGTTAGTGCTTGCTAACCAGCAAATTTCACCATGTGAGAAGACAACCATTTATTTGGTGCATTTTGTAAATGTGTACCGTCAACATTGTTAACAAGTAAGGCGTTTAATTTCTTCCTCCATCAGTTTACAAATGGCACTCCATAGCTGTCCCTGATAGCAGACTGACGTCTTTATGACGTCTTAATTTGATCGTAAACTGGTAAACACGTCATATGTCGTACAAACGATCGGAATACGACGTCATTATGACGTATTTTAAAGACCATTTTTGACATGATGACTTATGTTGTATAAAAGACGTAACATTGACGTCATTATAACATCTTTAAACGACCATTTTTCCACGATTTATTTTTGTCGTAGGAAAGACGTAAAAACGATGTCATTATAACGTCGTTCAAAGACCATTTTCAAGGATGTATTATTGTCGTGTAGAAGACATGATAACGACGTCTTTATAATGTCGTTTAAAGACCATTTTTGCCATACGGGTTTATGTCGTATCAATAACGCTATAAAGACGTAAGTTTGACGTCTTTTCAAGACCAACTCTTTGCCATCATTTTTTGTCGTATGGACGCCCTTTTTACGACGTTAATGTGACGTATTTCAAAGACCATATTCCAATTGTTTTTGTCGTATGGAAGGACGTAAAAATTACGTTAATATTACGTCATTTAAAGATCACTTTTTCAGTATTTATTTTTGTCGTATAGAAGACGTAACAACGACGTCTTTATGATGTCTTTGAAAGACTATTTTGCCATCATTTTTTGTCGTATGGACGACCACTTTACGACGTCATTTTGAAGTCTTTTCAAGACTATTTTTTTGCCATCATTTTTTGTCGTATGGACGACCTTTTTACTACGTCATTTTGACGTCTTTCAAAGACCATTTTTTTCACTATTTATTTTGTCATAAAAACGTCTAAAAATTGACGTCTTGATGATGTCTTTTAAAGACTATTTTGCCATTATGGTTTGTGTCGTACGACGACGTTAATATGACGTCATTATGATGTGTTTTCAAGACTAGTTTTTGCCATCATTTAATGTCGTATAGACGACCTTTTTACAACGTCATTGTGACGTCTTTCAAAGACCATTTTTCCAATGCTTTTTGGTCATATTAAGGATGTAAAAACGACGTCATTATCACGTCATTAAAAGATTATTTTTAAGTATTTATTTTGTAGTATAAAATACGTTATAACGACGTCTTTATGATGTCTTTGAAAGTCCATTTTTGCAATTAAGGTTTGTGTCCTACGGACAACATTATTAAGACGTCATTTTGACGTCTTTTCAAGACTATTGTTTGCCATTATTTTTTGTCGTATGGACGACCACTTTACGACGTCATTTTGAAGTCTTTTCAAGACTAGTTTTTTTGCCATCATTTTTTGTCGTATGGACGAACTTTTTACTACGTCATGTTGACGTCTTTCAAAGACCATTTTTTCACTATTTATTTTGTCATAAAAAAGTCTTAAAATTGACGTCTTCATGATGTCTTTTAAAGACTATTTTTGCCATTATGGTTAGTGTCGTACGACGACGTTAATATGACGTCATTATGATGTGTTTTCAAGACTAGTTTTTGCCATCATTTAATGTCGTATGGACGACCTTTTTACAACGTCATTGTGACGTCTTTCAAAGACCATTTTTCCAATGCTTTTTCGTCATATTAAGAATGTAAAAACGACGTCATTATCACGTCATTAAAAGATAATTTTTAGGTATTTATTTTGTAGTATAAAAGGCTTTATAATGACGTCTTTATAATGTCTTTGAAAGGACCATTTTAGCCATTAAGGTTTGTGTCGTACGCACGACAATATTAAGACGTCATTATGACGTCTTTACAAGACTAGTTTTTGCCATCATTTTTTGTCGTATGAACGACCTCATTACGTCATTGTGACGTCTTTTAAAAACATTTTTTCCAATTATTTTTTGTCGTATAGACGACGTTATTACAACGTGATTATGACGTCTTTCAAAGACATTTAAACAATTATTTTTGGGCGTATGGACGACCTTTTTATGACGTCAATAAGACGTCTTTATGTCGTCTAAATGGCGTAATTTATGGTACAAATTGACGTCTTCAAGACGTCTTCAAGACGCCTTTTCGGAAAAAGATACGTCATTTTCACGTCAAAATATGACGTCTATATGACGGTAAACGCGGGTGCAAAATCTTCACTTTTTGACGTGAATTTACGACGTCTTAAAGACGACGTACATAAGGTGGAAATTACGTCAAATCCAGACGTAAAAATCACGTCTTATATTGACCAATAAGACGTCTTTATGTCGTCCTAAATGGCGTAATTTATGTACAAATTGACGTCTTCAAGACGTCATGAAGACGCCTTTTCGGATAAAAAATACGTCATTATCACGTCAAAATATGACGTCTATATGACGGTAAACGCGGGTGCAAAATCTTCACTTTTTGACGTGAATTTAAAGACGTCTTTAAGACGACGTGCACGACGAAAAACGACGTAAATTTGACGTCATTTTTACCAGTGTTTGCTATCAGGGATTCATTATTGGCTGTAGGCCATGTTGTTGGATCATACATAAGCCATATATGGTTTATGTTGGAACTGTGTATGACACTAAATACAATATTTATGTGGGAGTGGTGCATATTTATTAGTGCGTCAATTATTTGCTTTCTTCGTGAAAAATATATCAAATCATAACACGCTTTCCCAGATGCAGTTAATCTTAAGCCCGAATTTCCTATCTAGGTATGCACCAGATTGCACATTTTCAAATTCATAAATGCAAAATCTTTCTTACCGTGGGAGGGGGATACCCCCTCCCAAACCCTCCCCCTCCCTCCCTGCCCCAGCCCTCAGGCGCTTCGCTCCATCGGGACTCATTATTGGCAGTGTGTTGTTGGATCATACATAATGTTGCATAATTATGGTTTATGTTGTGTTGTGTGTGTGTGTTTTGGGGTACATATTTATTAGTGTGTCAATTATTTGTTTTCTACGTGAAAAATATATTAAAACTTTCTGGTCGATCAAATCATATCACGCTTTCCCAAATACAGCCGAATTTCCTATCTAGGTATGCATCAGATTGCACAATTTCAAGTCCAAAAATGCAAAAACTCCCTACCGTGGGAGGGGGGACACCCCCCTCCCACACCCTCCCCCCGCTCAGTCGCTTCGCTCCCTCGCAATGTCTCACTCTCCCCTCTGGCTCAAACTTGGCAACCCAGAGTGTGGTTGGGCATGAGCCCCTATACACACCAAAATTTTGAGCCCCCTTGGGGTTTTGCCCAACCCCCCCCCAAAAAAAAATCCAAAACTGCTTCCGGCGCGCCTGCCTCTGACCTAATAAAACAAATATGCAATTTAGCTGATTATCTGTATAATGCTAATTCTACAACAAATTTTCAATGTTGCCAAGGTAACATTGCTAAATTATCTAAAGAAACCTTTAAGCACATGAGAAAAAACAAACAAATATTGGACTGTCTACAACCTATTATCGCCTACAGGAATAATTCATCATCGATTATAAACGATAGTATCAAAGTGGAAATAACCCAATGATGCCAGGGTGGTAATATTGCTAGATTTCCTAAAGAATCCCTTTAGAACATGAGTAAAAACAAACAAACAAATATTGGACTTATGAACGTCTACAACATAATAGGATCGCCTACAGGAATAATTCATGATCGATTATAAACGATCGTATCAAAGTGGAAATAACCCAATGATCCCAAGGTGGTAATATTGCTAAATTTTCTAAAGAAACCTTTTAGAACATGAATAACAAAAGAAAATACAGTAGGACTTATGATTAACGTCTTCAGGTCTAATGGATACAGGATTCATTCATGATCGATTATAAACAATCGCATTAGAGTGCAAAGTAAAATTCCAATTTTTATAACTATTTACATTGAAAACATTGTTATTATGATCTTGTTTTTGCAGATATTAAAACTAATATAAATACCAACCTGTTTTTAATATTTTCAACATGATTTGCAAATTAATTATTTAGGCATCAACTCTTTGAAATACTAAACAGTCAATACTAACCATTTAAATCTCACATACTAAGAAGCGGGATATATATACGGAACCTATACGACAACTGATCAGTAAGGTGTTAGACGTAGGTTATAGGTTATAGGATAGGATAGGTTTAGGATTTAGGAATAGGATAGGATTATGTGTTACATGTTATAAGACTGTTGATTGACTGTGGAATATACTACAAGACATAACCATCTCAATTTTTTAATTATTAATAATTAATAATGTAAAAATCGCTTCAAAATATGACGTCAATACGACGTCTTTTCGTCATAAAAAGACGTCGTTAGCACGTCAAAATATGACGTCTATATGTCGTGAAACGCGGGTGCAAAATCTTCATTTTTTGACGTGAATTTATGACGCCTTTAAGAGGACGTACACGACGTGAAAATCACGTCAAATCAATACGTAAAAATCACGTCTTATATTGACCAATAAGACGTCTTTATGTCGTCTTAATAACGTAATTAATGGTACAAATTGACGACTTAAAGACGTCATAAAGACGCCTTTTCGGAAAAAAATACGTCAATATCACGTCAAAATATGACGTCGATATCACGGTAAACGCGGGTGCAAAATCTTCACTTTTTGACGTTAATTTAAGACGTCGTTAAGACGACGTACCCGACTTAAAATGACGTAAATTTGACGTAATTTTTACCAGTGTCTGCTATCAGGGTGTAGACCATGGATAAACCATGGTTTGTACAAACCTCCTACAAACCTGCTTTGTGAATCTGGGCCATTGTCTCGTTGCTATGGTCCCCGGAGATATTTTAATGGGTTTATTTCATTATCCAGTCATTTCCTTGAGTTCTGATTATAGGAATCAGGACAATGGGCCCTTTGAAATTCAGTCATAGTATAGTCTGTCATCAGCCAAATTGTGTCCTGGATCATCCTGGACATTGTATTGCTGGTAACCTGTTATACTATGACTGAATTTCAAAGGGCCCATTGTCCTGATGTCTATAATCAGAACTCAAGGGATTGACTGGATAATGAAAGGAAACCATTAGAATATCTCCGGGGACCATAGCAACGAGACAATAAGTATGCTGATGCAAAGCGTTACCGGTATACCGTAGTATTTGTCTTTGTAGGCCGAGCTCAAGTTGAGCCACTGATGAAAATTTGGGCCAATGGCCAGAATTCTCATAACTGCCACAACTTTAGTCTGGGTTAAAAGACATAGACTATACCAGTAACCAGTTAATCTGTTTTGCACCTGTGGACCCATTGATGGTTGCCATTTGCCACCGGAGATATTATAATTGTTTCCTTTCATTATCCAGTCAATCCCTTTAGTTCTGCTTAGGCATCGGGACAATGGGCCGCCTGAAATTCAAGTCATAGCATAATCGGTCATCAGCAAAATTGCGTCCTGGATCATCAAGTACATTATATTATTGTTGACCGATTAAATTATTACTGAAATGGCAAGCGGCCCTTTGACCTTATTCCTAAGCAGAACTAGAGGGATTGACTGGATAATGAAGGGAAACAATAAGAATATATCCGATGGCAGATGGCAACCATCAATGGGTCCATAGGTGCAAAACGGTTTAACTGGTTACTGTTAGTTTCTGTCTTTTTAGCCCAGACTAAAGTTGTGCCACTGATGAGAAATCGGGCCATTTAACCCTAAAAAGGCCGGGCTATTTGAGGTCTTCAGCAGGCTGGGGGGATCTCGGCCGCGGAGCGGCCGATCGCCGTGAACAATTGCACGCATGATAAGTGAAGTGTATAGAATACGATGGTAATTTTAATTTTTTGAAAAATTCATTAATTTGCATATTGATGGTAATTTATGCAAATACATAAATCATATATTCTTCATAATTAAACTCTGGTTTTCACTACATATATTCTTTAGAGCATTTGGAATAATAATACGACAACAAAATTTGGAAGAGCCAGGTTCTTCCTTATGTTTTCTATTGTTTTTTATAATTTCTTATGTATTTCTTTGTTTTGTTTTACTTATGTATTTTATTGTTTTTGTTTTTTTTATTTCTAACTATAATTCAACTATTTTGAACCCCAAAACAAACATATAAAATGTAAACAAGACCAAATAACCAATGATATACCTCCTTTTACGAAAACTGATATTTCCATATGTTTTGTACACAAATCACGAAATTGAGCAATTTTCGGGCTGACATGCATAGACAAAAGGTCACGTGACTTCGTAACGGTAGGTCCGATTTTCAACATTTTTGTTTTAAAATATGCGCAAGACCCAAAAGAAAAAAGTCACCAAGCAGCGGCGCGTCATCTTACCGCGTTTTGGAGCAATAAAAACTATTTTTATAACAGACATTTTGAAATGTGATTATCATGATATCATAATTAATGCCGACTGCGGCCGCTTTCGCCAACTCCAATGTGTCCACAGGGGGGGGGGGGGGGGGGGGGTAGATAGGCTTGAAGGACCGTCGGTTTCCCGATGACAACGTGCTACCTGGGAGGCGGGTCGGTGATGCTGAGAAAAGCCAATAATGTAAACTCCTCAAAGTCTATGAAAAGATTTCAATTATTTTCTATTTTGTTCTTATGTGTATTGTAATTAATTAAGATTGCGGCCGCTTTCGCCAACTCCAACGTGTACGCGGGAGGAGAGCTAGAGACCATCGGGAACCCGGTGACAACGTGCTACCTGGGAGGTGGGTTGATGATGCTCAGGAAGGACAGCACTCTTGCACAGTGGTGGAACCCCGCCTTCGAGGCCATCCAGCGCAACGGAGTCTACGCGGACGTGTGCGACAAGGCTGCGACCGACCACGGTGAGATTGCGATCGATGTCGTTTATATATTATACCCAGACGGGGTATAGGCTAATACTAGGGCCGGTTGTTACAAAAGTACAGCGTGAGATATAACTGAATGTGTCAAGCCTATCTTTGCAAGTTCCCACCATAACCTCTTTTGTAAAATGCTTGGTGTGACTGCATGGCTATAATATTTTATTCAATTTTACATTACCGTAACGTTGTTATACGCTATACCTTTTATTGTTAGAATGTACAATTTCTCCAATGATTTCACATGTATTTGATATTGGACTTTATAATGGAGAATAAACTGAATTAAAATGAACTATAATTATGCACGCCAATTCCATTCCGATTTTCTCAGGCTTTGACGCGTTTCGTAACAAACGTCTTTCTATTCGTCTATCTTGTCAAACACGGTAATCAATATTTTCTGTAACACAATATAGAATTTGTATTAAATAATACATTTCTTTCTTATCGGGATTATTTAGGTTATCGCGTTTATTTCTTTATGTATATCATTGCAGGCCACCAACCAGGCGCCACGGGTGATCTGTTATGTGTGTAGAGCACCAACTTCGGTCTTACCGGCTACTAGTATACTTGGGTCGCATGTTCGGCTGATTACTCCATAAACGTCTTTCATCAATTGTATCGAACATAGTTTATCAATATAATTATGTTGAATGAAGAAAAAAAAGTAGAAGGCTATGCTTTTAATTGTTTCTATGTTTAGATTTGTGTTGTAGAACATTGTCTTTTAATCATATTCCTGCAATGTTTACTACCCGGGGGGGCCACTCAACTGTATTGCTGTACACACGCGCGACCACAGGTTTTTCAAACCCACCCTAAACAATTTTTATCCATTGGTCAATTTTATACCCTATTCAAGTATTTTCGCGTGCTTTTTTGACAATTTTGCCCCCTAAACAAGTATAACCCAAAACATACCCCTAAACAAGGTATACGTCAATTGCTCTCAGCAAGTTTGGAGAAAAAGATACCCTAAACGCGTATTTGTTTAACTCCACAAACATTCCCTTTTCCCCTGATTTTTGCCTTTTTGACACCCTAAACGCGTCACGCGCGTGACGCGCCATGATCGGCAAAAAGTACCCTTTTTACGCGTTTTTGGGGTCGCGCGTGTGTACAGCAATATAGTTGAGTGGCCCCCCGGGGTTTACTATTTGTATAAATAAAAAACATATTATAGATGGTGTATAACCAGTAACCATAGTCGTTATATTAGTCTTCTACACCTTTACAATATATTTTGTAGTATACAGCCTTGGCAATAATTATTAGACCAATCACTTTTTGCTCAATTTTTAAAGATTGTTTACACTATTTTGTCACTGTAATTACATTTTAAAGAAACAAAAGTTCATAAAATATCTAAGGGGTCATAGTCAATGGGATTAGGAATGCCTACAACAGATGTTATGTCTTGAACTTGAAGAAAACATGAATTTCATGAATAATTGCGTGGATTTTTACCATAAAAAGGTATGGGTTTTATACACACATTTTCAATGTATAATGGAACTTTTTTATGAATTTTTTTCTGTAAGTAATGCTTCATAGAAATGTCTTTCCATTCTTTGTGGGGCTTGTTTATGAGTAAAATAATTACTGATTAGAGTTGCCAAGTGGCAGTCAATTTTTCTTATCAAAGAAGGAATTAGACAAGGTGAAGATGACCTCTATCCTGGTGTATACTGCTAAAGCACAGGCAGTCAGCATCCTAATAGTATTTGCTTCTCCAACAGAGTTCAATGCCACTTGGCACCTCTCACCAAGAATCAAAGTGCTAATACAAGTCATACTAGGAACTGGAGAGACCTGTCTATAATATAATCACAACTTACAGGGGAAAAAATCAACAAATGTTGCAGTTTTTATTAAAAATGTATATAAAACCCATGCCTTTTATGTACATGACAATATGTAATGACTGGACAAAATCCATACAATTTGTATAAAATTCAAGTTTTTAATCAAATTGAAGGCAGAAAGCATGTGGTAGGTACCACAAACACCATTGACTATACCCCTTTTGGTATGTCATTAACTAATTCGTCAACAAAATTGATCTAAAAGTGCTTGGTCTAATAATTGTTTCCAAGGCTGTATATTAAGAAGAAAATAATGATTGTCTTCGTTTTGTAGTATAATAATCTGTACTGCATTATAATCAAAGGGTGCGTTTGAACACGCTGATCGATTCTATATGGATTTGAATTTAAATGAACCAAAATCCGTCTGCGAAGTTTTTTTTTTAGTCAACTCAAACGAACCTTTGCACATTATTACTCAGTATGATAATACATTTCGATGTATTAGTCCTATTACATGTTTTGTTATCGATGAGGCTCCCCAGGACAAAATTCCAGTTGAAATTCTAATTGGTACCCATTGAAACTGAATTCAATGGGTACCCATTGGCATTGGTTTCAATGGGTATTTGTTTCATTTTCCATACTCTTGATTACCAATTGATTTCAATTGGTAATTTTCAATGGGTAATTTTCAATTGGTACCAATTGATTTCAATTGGTAATATAGTCAATGGGAATTTCACCATTGGTCAATTACATTTGGATACAGGAATAATATAGGAATTTAGTTTCCATATTACTGATTTAGTTGTAAGTGATATAGAATGTAATGTAATGTAATGTGGAAATGCACTAAGTTAGTAGAGATTGTCATTTACGTTTTTACGAGATTATTTTCATCAATAAAGAAGGTCTGGGCCACTCAGTGGCCGGCAGGCCTGTAATCTATGCAATGGATTTGTCTGCAATTGTGATATTAAACATTAAAAAGGTCCGGGCCCAGTTTCGAATAGTTGTTCAAATCAAGTAGGTCTATGTTCAAATGAATCATTCGACTTTGTCAACTGGCGTTGGATAGGTACATATCTAATTCCTGCATGAGGATAAGAAGGCCATGATTCTCGTGTTAATCCAGATATTACAGTTTCATCTAGCTAGTAAAGAATTCAGGCGCATTATGAACTCAGTCTGGCCCACATTGAGCATAATAACCCATTATATACCTGGTTCTGATATTTGAGAACCGTATAAACCAGAGCCGTATATAATGTCTATATGGCTCTGGTATAAACTAGTGTTCCTATACACTAAACCTGTGTTTATCGCCCTCTATCATTAGTCGCAAGTTGACTGATCGATGAGAAGGTTCGAGAACATCTACTAGGTCTGTATGTGGGCGGGATGGGAGCACAGGGATTGCCCTGTCCCACGGTGAGAAATTGTTGATTTTTGTTTTAAATATCATTTCAGCCATGGTATTGAATAGACAAGTATGGTTTGAGCCCAGGCCTAGGATTGAAGATATTTAAAAAGCTCCATATACAGTGGTTCATGTATGTATGCATGGAATTACAAAATATACAAACCAAAAGAATCATTTTGTTGTCGGTACTGGGCAAACAAATCTATGTATTTGGGAACCATAGCGAAAATGTATAATGTATACCTCTCTCTTCTATAGCCTTTCTCCTTTCCCTTCTGTTTTCCAGCTCCCTTCTTCTCTCCTTTCGTCTTTCTCCCTTTTCCTCCTAAACTCTATTCGACTTTTCCATATCCCGCTCTCAACTGGCAATTTCTTAATTGTCGTAATGTTTATAATTATGATGTTTGATGATATGTATGCATGTGTTTAATTGCTTTTTTCATCTGTTAATGTTGATATTCAGATGTTTTTTTAATTATAATAATACTGATGTATTGTTATTGTGACTCGGTGGACCCGAAACAATTTATCATTAAGTTGGACCAATTAGGACCAATCAAATATTGAATTGAATTGTGTTTATCACACATTGCAGGCGCCTTGATGTTGCAAAAAAAGGATTCACAATTGGGGCCTGAACGGAATCCAGGGGGTGGAGCTACCCTATAGAAAACTTATTGATGATAAATAATGTATACATCTATTAAAGATATACACGGAGTTTAAATTGTGTATTCGTATCATATCATTTTAGTTTTAGTTGACTTTCCGGGAATTCCTATGTGACAGGGTACGTGGACCAAGTTAAAAGGGAATTGGGTTCAGTATAGGGCCTTAATGGTGTTTTGGTCAAACTGAATTTTAGTAACCAAAACCATTACATTATAAACGAATATAAATTTAGTTATAATTTCACCATGCTCGAAAGGTATATACAAAATTACACATGACGAAGTAAAAAGCCTGTTATCATGATTCAAAAAGAGCTGTTCAAACTCAAAAGGGCGCTCTCTAAAAACGCATTGGTTTCAACCATTTTTAATACAAAATTGTGCATGTGATGTTTTTTTTTTTTTAATAATGATTAAATAGAATCGAGAGATCATCAACAACTATTTAAAAACATCTTTTGTACATTTTTGAAAAGTGTAAGCATTTCTTTTTTCAACAGCTGGTTCAAAATTATTGAATTATTGTGGGACCACAATAATTACAAATGTTTATATTTATGGATATTTCAGCCGTCTCTGAACCGATTTCGTTACCTCACAAACAAATTATTTCGTGCAGCGCCCAAACTATATACCAAAACTCAACTATCCCTTCAACAAAAAAGTGTATGTGTGTGTGTGTGTGCAGTGGCGTAGACAGGTTCTTACACCTGGGGGGGATGATTTGCCGTTCACCGGACCAAGACCAATTTTTCGAGACCAAGACAATTGTCCTCTCAGTCCTCTCAGTGGGGGGGGGGGGGGGGGGGGGGGGGGGGGGGTAGCTGTTAAGATGGTCGTGACAAGGCGGGTCGAAAGTAGTTTTTGTTTTATTTTATTTATTTTATTTTTTTAGGGGGGGGGGGGGCAAAACCTATGGGGGCTCAAGATTTTGTGTGTGTGTATATAGGGGCTCAAGCCCAACCACACTCACAGACACAGTGCTGCCAACTTTGAGCCAGATGTGAGAGTGAGACATTGCAAGGATCGAAGCGACCAAGCCCGAGGGAGCGAAGTGACTGAGCGGGGGGAGGGTGTGGGAGGGGGGTGTCCCCCCTCCCACGCAAGGGAGATTTTGCATTTTTGGACTTGAAATTGTGCATTCTGGTGCTTACCTGGATAGGAAATTCGGGCTTAACATTGACTGTATCTGGGAAAGCGTGTTATGATTTGATCGACTAGAAATTAAAAATATATTTTCACGATAAAACAAATAATTGACACACTAATAAATATGCACCTCAACACAGGGAGCACAGTGACTGAGCGGGGGAGGGTGTGGGAGGGGGGTGTCCCCCCTCCCACGGTAGGGAGATTGTGCATTTTTGGACTTGAAATTGTGCAATCTGGTGCTTACCTAGATAGGAAATTCGGGCTTAACATTGACTGTATCTGGGAAAGCGTGTTATGATTTGATCGACCAGAAATATTAAATATATTTTCACGATAAAACAAATAATTGACTCACTAATAAATATGCACCTCAACACAGGGAGCGAAGTGACTGAGCGGGGGAAGGGGTGTCCCCCCTCCCACGGTAGGGAGATTTTGCATTTTTGGACTTGAAATTGTGCAATCTGGTGCTTACCTAGATAGGAAATTCGGGATTAACATTGACTGTATCTGGGAAAGCGTGTTATTATTTGATCGACCAGAAATTTTAAATATACTTTCACGAAGAAAGCAAATAATTGACACATAATGCACCCCAACACAAATATTGTATTTATATTTAGCATCATACACAGTTCCAACATCACCATATGCCACATTATGTATGATCCAACAACTTAGCCTATTGCCAAGAATGAGTCCCGAGGGGCGAAGCTACCGAGGGCTGGGGCAGGAACAAATAGGGAGGGTTTGGGAGGGGGTATCCCCCTCCCACGTAGAAGATTTTGCATTTATATACAGTATATACTTGAAATGGTGCAATTTGGTGCACGTCACACAAGGAGCCAGAGCAATGCCAGCCTACACTGGAACTACGTGGCCCGGTATACAGAAAAAAAAAACTCACCCCTGACCATACGCAAGTTACACAACAAACTGAGATAATCTGTTCGCGCGCGAAGCGCGCAGCAAAAATTGAAAGTTGATGTATAAATTACCTTTTTAACGTTAGAATTAACAAGTCTTAGCTCATACAACTTATGTTTTTTTTCCCACTCGTATACAGCTACACACAAAAAAAATATATCCTTCCCTAAAACCTGGGGGGGGGGGGGGATGATTGTACATGTCATCCCCCCCACCTTGTGAGGGGGATGCATCCCCCTCATCCCCCCCGTTGTCTACGCCCCTGTGTGTGTGTGTGTGTGTGTATGGGAAATGTTTGTCAGGCCACCTGGACGGGGGCCACCCCCTCCCCCTCACGAACAAAATTCCCCCCCCCCCCCCCTCCCCTCCCCCCTCCCACTTGGGCCTTGCCCTTGGGATCTACGCCCGTGCCAATGGGTGCACGTACGTGCGACCCCTCCAATCGGGGGATGACATCTATATCGATGGGGGGTTTGTAGGGACATAAATATACACAATACCCACGTCTCGGACCCACCTCCAGTCAAAACTCCTATGGAGTGTTTTGGAGGAATAAACTACCAAGTACCAAGTACATGGAATCATCGATGGACGTACAAAAACTCGGCTGGTCATGTAACGGCAATTACGTCACTTCGCGTCACTGTAGCTGTTCACGTAAGTGCTATATATCCGAGTTTCAATGCACGCAAAGAAAGTATAAATAGTGCAAGATTCCTAGCACACTACGTGCGCTTGCACGTTCATTGTACAACAACCCCCGTACGTATAATATAATATAGCTAGCTGCGCGCGCGCACGCCGCGAAGGCTATATATCCTTCGTAAAGATATTGGTGAGGCAGAATGGAGGCGTGATTTTGTTGAGGAAAACAAAGATTTATCTGCTTGTTCGTCGTTCTCAGGGTAGAACACGGACGTCTTACAACATAACAGATGACTGGGTAAGTACACACCTGAAAAATGTATTTTTTATGTGATTTTCTTGGACAAAGTCAAGGAAGTTAATGCAGCAGAGTTCGTACTATCGTACGGCCTGCATCCCACCCGGTGCCTCGGGCAGAGACTCTGTTGGGCACTCCGCTCAAGCTTACTGTTAATGTTATGGTATGAAATCTGAATTGTGTTTACTTGACCTGTTTCTTAACTTAGTTTCTGGCTTCATTATTGCATGTTTATTATTGAAAAAGTGTCAATTAAAAGTTGTTAATTATTTGTTTGATGTGTTTATGACAGTTTGACAAGTGGTTGCAAATCACCCCTGCAAGTCAAGGGGCTTACTGCGTAAGCCCCTCACCCTAGGGTCACTCTCATAGGCAGGCTGCAGTAAACAAATTTGTGAAACTGGCAAAAATCATAAAATCATTTCTAGCTAAAATCTCACCAATTAATCAAACTTAACATAACAGGGGGTTAGAATTGAGTATAATTTAAAACTTACATGAGCTTTCCAATGTCAGAAGCACTTTAAATTCCAGTTTTTAAATTATTTGATCTATGACTTGAAGCTCCAATCTGAGCCTGAGCTTTCTGACTGTGCAGCCCTCAACCACAGGTTTTAGAACAGTTGTTTACATGTTTAGGCTTGTCTGCCAGCCAGTATTATCAAAAGGCTGAAGGGATTATTTCAGAGATTAGTGTCTGAATGACCTAACTGACAATGGGTTCTGCAAAGTACTCTGACTTTTACTATTTGCAGGGGTGCAGCATTTCAATAGGTGTCTGGACAAGACAATAGTCAATACATGTGGCTTTTGTATCCATTCCAAAGTATATAACAATGAATATAGGTCAATTTGTGACTCTAAGGAATTCTTTACAACCAGCTCTGAACAGATTAACACAATGATTCAATGAAGGCATGCTATAATTGTTTGTTGAACAAAGGCCAAAGCAATTATGCAATTTATACAGACATACACAGCATCAAATTGATCAATAGTGTGAAAAACATCTAGTTTTAAGGCTAGGTAGACAGGGGAATTCCCCAGTGTTTACTTGGACAATGAAGGCAGCTGACAATCAGGCTTTTTTCAAGGCAATGGAGTAAGGGGTTAATGCAGCATGCTGTTAACCCCTTGTCTTGTAGGGGTGTAAGCCCCTTGCGTTACTACTGTGTAATACCGATAGGTCTTTTTTGACTTGCGAACATTTTTTAAAAGACATCCAAATTTGATATTTAATACCGATTGTTTCGCCCCGCATTCTCACACAGTCTTGTGTATACACTGCAATAGCAAATTTAGACCATGTTTTAGGTCCCTTCATTATTTGTAAATAACAGAAAAAACGAACTTTATGCTTACCTTCTCTTCGTCTACTGAGTATTTCCAACACACCGACCTGTAGAATGGCAATGTAAACAACGTCTTCGCGATATATAATACACGCATTCAATACCGATATCGGTTCTACTCCGATTACACCACGTTAGTTTTCGTTCAAGCCGCAATCAATTTACCAAATCCATGAAGCCCATTATTCATGTCTCATCTCGGTAATCAAACCGAGAAAATACTTGCCCAAATTGTCTTCGTCCTGAATAAAGATAGGTGTGGAACCCTGTTACCGATCATGACATTACAAGGTATTTAGGCATGGCGTATTGAGAAAGGCAATGCAAAATAAATATAAAACTCATTGATCATCGAGGCTAGTCGAGGTCTCCAAAATTTAGAAACTCAAGTTGTTGTTTTTTTATCGCCACCACGAATTATCGATACGTGAAAATATATAGCGCCATCTGCGTACGACATCAAAAATTGAGTTTCCGATAGTCAACTCGTGTATTACATACACACAGGAATTTCAGTGGATTTTATGGACTTCATTTCGACAGGAAAAAACACTTTTTGGACTGTTTCATGTGATAAAAGACTTGATTTCAATGCTTCCATCTTTTGTTGCATCATATTACGTGAGTATGGTATATCGTAGTGATGGGTATTTCACATATTAAGGTTTTTTTTTTTTTGCCGTAATGCCTAATGTACATTGGCTATGAGTCCATATCACACGATATGGCAAAGGGTCTACACCTGGTTGCAAATGCTGGTTTAATTTTTTTGGTAATTTTTTTTTTTTACTGCTGAGCTGAGAGTGAGAGAGTCAGACTGAGATAGCAATGTCACACAAAAAATAAAAATGCATGCAAACCATATCAAGCTGCCCCTCATTTTGATCGGTGTGACCTGATCATTAAAAGTGACGTTTTTTTAACGATAATGCATATTATGCAAATTAGCGCTCAATGATTATGCGCATATGCGAAAAAGCACCTGCCGGCAAATTTTCTTAAAAGAAATCACTCAAATTATTCAATAATTCATATCATTATCATTTCATTTTACTGAAATATTAATAATTAAGCACTTTATGAGCTACAGAATGTAATAACCTGAACTTAAAACAGTTTTAAGGGTCAAACATACTATTTAGCATTGAAAAATTAGCATGTATGCACTGATATTATGACCTTCCTAGCCATCCCTCCGTGGTAGAATAACAAACCAACCCCATTAACAAAATGGAGAAGTCCAGTACTGTAGTGCGCATGCGCACAACGTAGCGTACACAATTGGGGATTGGCATGTACCATTATATAACGGGTAGGCTATATTGAAGGCTGGTGACATTGCACACAAAAATTGGTTTGCGCGGTAATGCGCAGAAAAAAAAATACGAACGGCAAATTATTTCACTTAGAAAACTATTATAAGAAGACAAATCCACCTCCATTTTACTCCCTGGGTCCTATATAAGGCAGATATTTAGACAAAAACTCACTTTTTGCCGTTTTTTTTCCATCGATGATGAAGATTAGCTTTGATTTCTGGAATTATATCATCGCCTTCAATGCACAATAAATTGTTGAAAGCAGACTTAATTTCCCTAGTAACGATATCCGGTAATTCCTTGTAAAACTCGCAAATCACGATAAAAACAAGAAAATTCAAGATACCCCAAGAGTCCACAAATCCAAGATGGCGGACGGCGTAATTTTGCCGATCGCTCGCTACTATCCCCCAAAATTCAGAATTTCACAATAAAAACTCACTGGACACAAAAATAATGAGCAATATGAAAAAGATGAGTATCTATTCATTTCAGAAAGGTAAGATAAAGTAAGTTTGATGAATGCAGCGATTGGATGATGATGGATTTAAAAAGCATTTGTTACACAGTGACAGATACAAAGTTCGTAAATGTACGATAATGTGACATCGCTAACTGAGAGTGAGAGAGCTGTGCTGGTGTTGAATGTGCCGATGACAGCCTGACAGCTGACAGCATACCTGTTCTGTCATGTGTAAAATACTCTGACCTCTGTATATGTACAACTTACACGTAACTGTAAGTCGAATTTTCTTCGACTTACGCGCAAGTCGAATATCGCCCAAGTCGACGTGTTTCACACGGTCCCGTCATGATCGACTTGCGCGAAGTTGACTGTATATAGTATTATTCTATTAAATCCGGGAGCAGAGCTATGCTGCCCTGTATGGGAACAATGTGGGACCGTACAGAAAAAGTTTGTCAAATTTTCACGCAAAATTCTGAACTTAAATTAAGCAAAATCAATCATAACTGGCCCTAAAAAGGATACAAGTATTATTTGAACCTACCAAAATGGTCCAAATTATTCTTCAAATGTCGAAAAAAAGGAAAAATCTGCTTGCCGATCGCGAGTTCGCTTGTTTTGAGCAATAATAAGCGGCCTCCGATAGTTGCGGGCGTGCTTTCTTTGTTTACGATGGAAAACCAAGCAAAAAAGAAAAACAAATGGAACTTATATGACGATTTTTGTAAGTATGATTTATCATTTTGAAAATGAAATTTTGTACAATCAATCATAAAATCAGCTTCAATCTAGGTATGCATTTGTTGACTTTAGATAGGCTGTACTTTTCGTAACCATTAACAACTGGGTCAAACTCAAAGCACATCCACTAAAGTAAATAGTCAAATCAGTTGGACCATTTACACGCAATATACGCTAATACGCTGGAGATAAGCATACCGCCCATTCGTACACTGTACCGTTCAACAGTTGAACGCTATGTTTTAGGACGCATTGGTAAGGAAAACAGACGGGAAAGAATCATTTTTTAAAAACATTTTGCGCTCTTCAAAACAACAGAGACTAGTCGGTAATTATTATCAAAGTATATGAATTGTGGATCACATTATATAAACGAAAGTTTTTTTGCATTTGCTATAAGGCTGAGTCGGTTCGGTCGATCGCACCGGTTCCTGACCGTTCCAATCGGTACTAAGGCTGTCGATTTCGGGTATATTACTACCCGGGACTCGCGATAATTTTTCGGGCGAGTCCCGGGTACCCGAAATTTATAAATTTGTTGATTTCGCTATAGGCATGTCACGCCGCTGGGAAACATGTTCATTCAAGTGACAAAAATGCAGCGCATTTATGACAATAAATCATCTTATAAAATACAGCAAATTCGTAAATCAATTTTTTGCTTTTTTTCGGGATATCGAGTATCGATTTTTGCGCCCGGGACTCGACATTTTTCGGCGGGACCCGGGTACCCGGGACTCGTCAACAGCCTTAATCGGTACCCGTTTTCGTTTTATCGGAAACGGTGCCCCGAAAAGAAAAAAAAAGAAAAATAAAATGTTAAAAAAGAAATTAAGATTATCACTTAATGTAGCGGAATTTAAATAAAAACGGGGCAATCAATATCATTTACTTTAAAGGGTGGTTATTTACGAGAAATTCTTGGTTCGTTACTTCGTTTGACAGTCAGAAATTGAACAGGAAGCGCAAAATTGCTAGTCATTTGAACCATATTGCCGACAGATGTTCACACAAAGTTAGGCCGACACTCTCGGGGAGACATCTGATGGATATCTGTATGATCCAGCTGATGAGCCAGTGCATTCAAAAAGTGGCTCAAAATACTTATTTTTGTAATTTATACCATTTTAAAATGTTTTGATATTCTATTCCATGGCGTTTGAAAGCTGAACAGAACAAAAAATGAGCCCCAAAACAATGAAAAAAACTGCGCAAAATATCGGGAAATTTCGATCGCAGCGGTGCACCGCGGTGCTAGCCGGCCGACTGAAGTAAGCGTGCGAGCCGGGGAACTGAAGTTAGGTAACATATATTATATAGCATGCACTCGCGATCTTCTCGCGATATCGGGACCCGAAAACTTGCTGCTATTACTTCAACCTTCGATTTTAGCGGCTTGTTTCAGCTTGGCGCGATGCTGAACAAGTGATCGATTTCTAGGTCCAATTTACTTCGGAAAAAACACTTTTCTTGCGAAACTGAGTTAATTCTGGATAGTCTGTAACTATTTTCCCGTAAAGATTGATATGTAAATCCATCAAAGCGTCAATATTTGTAATGTTATTTGCATATAAAAAGAGCAATATAAGCCCCAAACAGTGCATTTTTGCCGATGCTTGCACGATTGCGTGATTTTACCGGTCCGAGTTTCGACGGCAACAATTTATCGGGATACCGGTTCCCGACCGGTTACAGTTTATCGGTACCCGGTTCTGAAAATATCCGACATGACTCGGCCTTAATTTGCTGGTAAATGAAGGGAGAAATCGGCCGACAAAAAAATGTTTGTCTTTACACTGATGTCATTTGGCAACACCTGTAAAATTACAAATTTTAAGGGTGGGGATTAGCAAGTCGCGGAAGGCTTTTTAAAAAAAACTGGTGTAAACATGTCATTTTCTGTTATTTTTAATTCAAACTCAGGCTGGAATATTTACCAAAAAGAATATTTTGATTAATAATGTTAAATTATTTGGTTTTCCGGGGCACTTTCATAACACATTCTCCAATATTAATTTTCCAAGTTGTCTTTACTTTTTCTTTCGCTGTATATCCTTTAAATAGCTTTTAAACATTGGGATGGTGCGTGGTCAAGTGACTATGTAAGAGAGTGCCATATGACCCTTCAGGACCTTGAAAAACAGAACGCTGATCAAGCCATTTTGATAATGATTTCAATACAATATATACAGTATATGCTACCAAACATGTATTTGACTTTGAAACAAGTACATAGTTTGTTGTGACAGTCATTTTGAGCATGATTCACATCTTTTAAAATAATTTTTAGCAAATTTCTCACGATCATAATAGGAGATGAGTTTCGTTCTTGAGAAAGTGAGAATAAACATAACAGATGTGCAGAGTACAGCTTACACCTTTCTATTCATTATGTGTTTTCTGCAAATGTAGAGCAAAAGATCAGACACTACTACATGTATGTTGGTGTCACTTTTATTTTGTTCTGTATTGATCTTGGGTGTGAGCGGAAGTGTTGATTCTTCTGTTGTGCAAAATATCACACCTATAGACAATAAGACAGTTTCTAGTTATATTCAGTGATTCGCGTATGTACAATTCAATTTGTAATTTACGTCATTAAAGAAAACAGATGGTAAGAAAGGTTATTTAAGTAACATAGAATAAAAGGATAACTTTGCTTTTTTTAAAGCATACTTATATTTATTGCCTTAAATCTAGTCAGGCAAGTGAATATCCGTAATCAATTTACTTGCCCTATCAGCCCTACAGCAAAATCCACTTGCCCAGAGTTACAGGAATGAATGCCATTGAGCTTTATGAATGCTTACTAATAAATCACAATTGTTCACTTGTGGAAACATTTCAATAACTAGAAGGCCGACAAAGTCAGCATACCCACGCCTCCCATTAGCCCTGTTCTACCCCTTCGTCGGCCTCAACCCTGTTTTGCTTACCGCAGGCTAACCAGCGCGTTTTAGGCACGATTTGGTGAAAATGCCTAGGCCAGGGTGTAGGCCGCTTGCTTGCGGCGCGGCAGCCCCATGGCGAGGCAGTGTACAAAATTATTGACAAATATATCGTAAAAACACCTGAATCATCCAAAAATGTAAGTTTCCAAAGTGCACCCTACTTCCGATTGCTCGAAAATTTGAGATTTCAACAAAGTTCACTGCGAAAATGCGGCAAAAAATGACTTACGGAGGTTGAAATTGGTCGAGTTTCTCGATTCAAAACACGAACCGGATCTATAATCATCGCAAGCATCTCTTGTGTATACTTCACATGCATATTACGTGGTTCAATCAGCTGTTTGACCGCATTACATTTGGAAAAATAGTATATCCCTCCACCCTTGCAATAGCGAAGTTGCATTGCCCACAGCCAAACATCGCGCAAACTACGTGTACAAAAATATGGCCCATGCGCGCACGCCATGTAACGCCGAATGACGATGCCTAATTAAATACATACTCAAACTTCAAGGTTCCACAGAATTTGCAGGGGTCAACCAATCATCACCAAAATCTAATCGATTCTTCCATGTCACTATCCAAACATTCCCTGAAAATTTGGTGCAAATCCGTTCACCCGTTCTCTAGTTATCTTGTACACAAACAAACAAACAAAAAAAAAAAAAAAAAAACAGACAAACAAACAAACATACGGAACCCTTTACATAACCCCCTGCCGATTTCATCGGCGTGGGTAATGAATCATAATTTTCATTCCAAATCTGGGTCCAGTTTCATAAAAACTTATCCAATTATTGTAACTACTATGGCAACAGCTAAAATGCCTGATGCTGATTGGCTGTTGCCATATTAGTTACAATAATTGGACACTTACAACAATTGGAAATTGTTGTAAATAGTAAATAGTAATTTGCCCAATGGCAAATTACATGTAGGCAAGTGAAATTATTGTTCATGTGATTTGTACAGTACATTGTAGAGCTCTGACAGGTGATTGTAATTTGGTTTAAATAACATGCATTCTGATTCTCTATAAACAATAAAGTACCTCTACAGGTATATTTCTAAACATTTAAAACTAGAAGGCCGACAAAGTCAGCATACCCACGCCTCCCATTAGCCCTGTTCTACCCCTTCGTCGGCCTCAACCCAGTCTAGATGTATTCAATATGTAAAAATGAACATCTGTTCATCTTCACATTAGTGTCGGGTCAATAATAATTATTAAATAAATAAATGTATTTTTCGGAAACTTACCAATTTCTTGGCGCTTCAAAGTTCAGATCAGCGTGTTGCAATTCAATTCCGTTCCGTATTAATTAACCCGGAATCGAAAGTACCGTACCATAACATATGGTACCGTGCGCGCGATCGCGATGCACACCTGGACTAAACTTGTTAGTTGCTGCTCGATTGGATTCAGCGCGAGCGAGGTTACCGTATACGTACCGCGCCTATAACGTGCAGATATTATTTAGGCACACACGTGCATTAAATACATACTCAAACTTCAAGGTTCCACAGAATTTGCAGGGGTCAACCAATCATCACCAAAATCTAATCGATTCTTCCATGTCACTATCCAAACATTCCCTGAAAATTTGGTGCAAATCCGTTCACCCGTTCTCTAGTTATCTTGTACACAAACAAACAAACAAAAAAAAACAAAAAACAAAAAACAGACAAACAAACAAACATACGGAACCCTTTACATAACCCCCTGCCGATTTCATCGGCGTGGGTAACAATTATCCATGTGCTTGTACATGTAGGGATTGACGTGAATTGTAAATCATTGTAGGTTTGAGCTGTTTCCAGACATGTTATAGACTTCATAATACCAATGCGTCAGCGTAAAAAATACACGGGGGCAAAGGGCGAAGAAAATTTTTTTTTTCAACAAAATGGCCCTCGCTGAGTATATCACATAAATTAGTTAGTCAATCATGCATGCAAAATGTTCATGCACAATGTCTGAGAAAAAAATATATTCAAAAAATAAATACAAGACTAAAAAGCCCCTAAAATAGCCCTCATGTACAGGGGGAGATTTTTCTTTCTAAATTTACATGTAAAAAATCCTTGTGAAATAAAAAGTATTTTTGGGGTTGCAATGCGCACAGGTACAAAATGATTAATTGTGGGACCAAGTTCACTTACAAATTCAAAATTGTAATTTCTCTCATGGAAACAACTTTTTTTCTCATATTTGGCTATGCAGAAGGCAAATAAGGAAATATGCCCAAAATATCAAAATATGCTCATTCACTGACCAACAAAAAACACAGTGCATCCTGTTAGTATGATGAGGTGCCCATTGTACATGAACATTTTGTTCACTTGTTATTCAAACATATCAAATGGGTACAAAGTAAATTGTAGGCTTGGTTTCCTTCATTATTTGGTTTCGATTGGGTGTTCAAAAGTGCTGAACTTGATGATTTCCTCTTTGGGAGAAAATTAGAAAATCAGCTCTTGCATGTCATTCATTATCTTGATAACAGATAATTTTGTAGTAACCTAATTGTTGTTACCAGGCCACTTCCTTGTACATATCAGTATGTACATATCAGTATGTACAGCAGGGCTCAAAATTCATCTATTTCCTTTTTAGTTTTTAGACATGTACATGTTGTACAATACCAGGTACGTCTACATGTACGTACAGGTTTGGGCATAATTGAGAGAATTATAATTTGCCATATTTGTTACCGAAGCTGAACCCAAATAATAGCCCAGAATAAAACAAAAATAACAGCATTGCTTTT
This sequence comes from Echinarachnius parma, assembly GCA_037951105.1. Taxonomy (NCBI): domain Eukaryota; kingdom Metazoa; phylum Echinodermata; class Echinoidea; order Clypeasteroida; family Echinarachniidae; genus Echinarachnius; species Echinarachnius parma. The sequence goes on along the minus strand of JBAMJV010000269.1, from coordinate 71,725 downwards.
CTAAATAGGATACAGTACATTCATGCAATTTTGTATTATCCATACAGTAAAACCTTTCGTCACCCTGGATCACATAAGTACAATTTGATTTGATTTGATTTGATTTGATTTTCACAAGTTCACATGATAAGCACTCCCAATTTCCCATTCTGTACCAAATCTGGTAAATAAAATGTAATCCATGGAAATCGTGTAAGAAATATGCATATATGCTGAAGTAGTAACAATAACATTGACCTACAAATTGTCGAACAAGCCATCATTTATCAATTATTGTTGTGAAATGTTATTTAATGCAGATATATTTTTCTCCCGTAATGCAGATAAGGAGGTCCTGAGCCAAAGAACATCTACATGTACATGTAACACACATGATCCGATCTGTACAACTGTAATTGATGCCCACTGACCAACCATGAACCACATTGCCCGCATGAAGTGCCCCTTCCTCACCAGGCTGCCCACTGGCTTTGCCAAGCGGGCCGGACCCAACCTGTTCCCCTACGCCGAGAAGTGCCCGGTGATGAACCAGCTGCTGTCTCGCCATGCCTCCAATAACAACCAGGAAGACACCCAGAAGACAGCAGGTACATTTTGAATTTGAAATTTGAATCCCCTCCCACCTTGTATTACTATACTTAGTGATATATATACCGTATTTGTCGGTGTATTACCCGCACATTTTTTCTCCAAAAAAAGCTCCAAAATGGGGGGAGCGGTTAATACACGGAGATAGGAAAATTGTACATGCAAATTGCCTAGCCAGCGCCAGGCCTTAATTACGATGCGGTTAATACACGGAGATAAGATTCACAAGTGACCAAAGTCCACCTCAGCAAGGCATTCATACTCATACGATGCACGGAAAATACAAGCATATTCCCCCCAAAAGAAGTCATGCAGTGTCTTTTATGTTTCTCTTTTACCTCTTCCTAAATATTGCTCGTTGTTGCTGCGAAAGTGGCTTGGAATATTCACGATCTTAGTACGAATCCTAACGTGCACCCGCGCGACTGGCCGAGCAGCTCAGGCGGGAATTCTCTTTCCCGACGCGACCCCCGGCCGCCGCCCCGACGCGACCCCCGGCCGCCGCCCCGCCGGTGCGCGCTGGCGGTGTGCATGCTAGCGCTAGCGCTGCTGGTGAAAGGCCACGCCGCTGAATGCACACACGTGTGCGATTTCCGCATGTGCTAAATAAGAAATTGGTACGTTGTACACTGTAGCACTCGATATGTCATCAAAATTATGCTAAACCATTGAGTGCTAATACTCAAAATAATCGGAAATTAAAAATAGTCGGAAATTAGAAATTAAAAATAAGCGGAAAATGAAGGTTGCTGTTTGAGGTAAAAAGTCGGAATTCCACGTAAAATCGGAGGTCTCACACCCCTGCGTTACAGCTGAACGGCATCTTCAACACGGATTCGGATGAGGAGGAGTTCCTTGGCTTTTAAAGCCCACCCATTTTTGGGCCGGCCCTTTTCAGGGCCACACACATACAAGAAAGAATAATTACAAACCAAGAATCTCTTTCTACTTTTCAACATCTTTCTTTTCTCTCCCGTCGGCTTTCTACTCTACCATTTCAATCATTCTTTCTATCTTTTCTCACTCCTTATATCTCTACCACTCATCTCAGATGTGTACACATGTAGATCACAAACAAATCACATATTACAATACTGAGTGAAGCAATACTTTGTTTTATTAATGAATGCATCCGTTAACGAATTATTGGGATAGCTGTAATATATTTATGATTAATAAAGGAATAGATATTATTCAATATATAATGCAAATATACAGCAAAGAAGTGATTGATATTCATGAGATATTAAACACATTTATTTGTTGCCAATGTCAAACACAAATATAACGAAAATATAAACAAAAATATAATGCTTTCTTATATCAGCAACGGGATTAGCATAAACAAAAATAATAAATGTATCACAAGATTTCATCTCCGGACTGTTGGCTACGACCAAACTGGAAAGGTATGCATGTCAACTTGAAAAGGAATCTGAAATAAAACAACAACAAAAACAAGATAAGTTATATGATGATTTAACAAATATGTAGAAAATTAAATAATATATATTCATGATCACTTATATTGCAGATTCTTACAACAATAATTTGCTAAAAACTCGACATAATTTTCAATCATATTTTCTCACACCCCTGCTTGAAAATTAATAGAGTTTACCGGTACCAATCCAATTTAATATTAGGGAATTTCCAATAATTGGAAGAGTCAATTCGTATGTAGGGGTGCTCAAATATTTGCAGAAAAACTTTCTCTAATATTTAGCAGATTCGTGTTAAATATTTCCAAACAGACAAGATAATTCCAATAAATGTAACAAAACAGGGATGAAAAATAGTACCATGATATTTATTTCCTTCTTTATAATTCTTTTATAATCGTAACCCTTACCTAAGGATGTGTTGAATCCACCCTTCAAAACATGTGAGCTGACATGACAACATCGTGATCGTATATCAGTACAGTACACGCGCGATACGTTGATATGATTCAGTCGAAGAATACCAGCTTTCGCCATGTCTTCAGACAATGCACTCGCAAGTAACGATCGTAATTTCTTATCCCCTGAAACAGTTTTCAAGAGTAGATTCAACATAATTTGAAGTAGAAAGAAGGAATAACATTAAGGTACAGTTTTTTTTAAATCTCCGTTCTGATTGTTTTATTGGTGAAATCTTCGTTTTGTTGTCTAACGTTTTATGTAGTACCATGTGTAGTGATCCGTGTGGCAAATTCAACAGAAGTTATAGATTCTTCTGCTGTGAAGAAGGCCTGATAATTTTCTTTATTTACTTCGGAGGCTTCAGTAAATAAAACAAAATTCATAGGCAAAAATTCTCTGATAGATAAGCTATTTTTGGTACCTTTCCTAAGAAAATGCTGACCATCTAAAGACTAAAAATCAAGAATTATACTATCAAATTTTTTTTTTTTTCATGGAAAAACGGCCAAAGTTGGGGGTGCGGTTAATACATCGGAGCGGGTAATACACCGACAAATACGGTATGTGTATGTAGTATGTGATCTATTTTTCAAAGCAAGTAAATCACAAAAGGTTGTGTTTTCTTTTAATTTTTCTAGGAAATATAACAATGCAATTTTCTCAAGGGGAGATATAGATTCCTGAATTCTGACCAGTGTTCTTATTCTGAAATAATTTGTAGATTTTTTTCCTAAAATACGCTTTCCTTTTATAAAAAAAAAAGTACAATAGTGTGTGACATATACTTTGAACCAAGGGAGGAAAACAATTGGGGGCTTCTTTTCAAGTGCGCCTGCAGGAAAATAGCTTTTAAAAATTTGTTTTGCATTTATTTACATTTACAGATTGTATTACAGGGGCTCTGCTCTAGTGTGATTTTTAGGGGCTGTTTTTTGGCATTTGGGGGCTAAATCGCCCTTATTTCTCCACTGGTTTAAATAACAGGTCTAAAGAATGATAGATTTTGTTTTAAAAATTGTTGTTAGTTTTTCAGGAAAACATGAATTAGCACTATTTAATTATCCTAAATGATGTATGATTTTCACCAGTGTGTCTCCAGGAAGGAAAACAGATGTTGATTTTTTTGACACATTTAGATAATAAATAGATCAATACCAGTAAAACTGTCTCACGTCATGCACATTGTACATTTGGTTTGCGTATATATACTTATATACCATTGGGAAAGGGAAACAAGAGGAAATTGTAAGATAATAGTTATTTTAAAAATCAGTTGTGTATTGTTGTAATTTTTAAATTTACAAGTTAAATCCAAGGGAAAATTGATCATTATTTCCCTCATCAAATTTGCCATTCCTAATTCTTTGCTACCTTTAAAACAAAATCTGATTTGAGAATGTGACAATGCGTTGCCAATTTAAGGATTTTCCTAAATCAGAGAGATCCACGCTCTAAGAAAAATCATAAAAAAATAGGGCTCAAAATAGAAAATTGTGCTCTTCTTCTTGTACACCTAACATAACTTGTTATATTCTTGCATGTTGGACTACCAAACTATAAATATGTGGGCAATTGTCTTTGATTGAAAAAAACATATTCTAAACTTTACAATATTGTATTATTTACCAAATTAAATGATTCTTTTGGTAATTGCTGGGTTCCAACCAACTAGCATCTTACTGTCATTATTTTTTAATGAAACGTAGGAGTCGCCTACAACAGGTGTACTTTGTACTGAAAACACAACAGAGTTGTTTTATAATTGCATCTTTCAGAATAACGCACAAGTAAGGTCAATCTTATCCCATGTGGAAAAAAAAATGCCACTGCCCCTGACCCAAGAAGAATAAATTTTTACTAAAGTGTTATATTCAACCTAAAAATTGTCTTGTTATTTAAACTTTACAGGACACTTATTGTACCTACAGTACATGTATAAATGTTCATATGTGATCTTACACCACAAAACGACCGTTATGTCGCTGTGGTATTTTCTCTTTTATTAGCTAAAATAGTCAATTTTTTTTAAATATGAGTTTTAGGATTTTGGTATTTCCTGAATAAACATAATATCTTAATCTACCTTCTGTGAAATTTTGAGCATCGGAAATCATGTTTAAATATTATTTTTCATGTAATAAATGTGATCTTATTACAGCGCTTGAATGGACACTGATTTTTTAAGCGGCCCATTTCTCCCTTATTTTAAAAATTCTTCAGCCATATTAAAAATCTTTGCCGTTCATTTTGAGAGGGTTTGCTTAGTCCAAATATGACAAATTATATACACCAATTTAAAGGTAATGACTTCTATTTTAATGTTATATGAAAATCAGCACAATCATTTTTCCCGACTTATTTGTCGTTTTGTGGTGTAAAGGTCACATATTGTCAGTGAGTGCCTAATTTGAAAAATAATAAGTCCCCCTCCCTCCTCAATTTGATTAATTAGTACCAGTACAATGATGATACTGTCAGAGACAGAGAATTCCCTCAAGAGTAATTTGTATCATCCACACTCGTGTACATGTGTTAGTTTGTAAATTTATGACACTTGTTTTTCTGACTGTGAGAAAATTAATACTCATAATTTTAAATTTGATGAGTTTTTTCTAGATGACATACATGTCATACATGTTATAGCTGTTAATATGTTGTTGTTTTTCTTTGCGGCCAAAAGCTAGAATTTAGGCTTCCAAACATAGTTCTTGATCTAGGGAAATTAGGTTTGGCATTTATTATGGTACAGTAGTTACATTGTACACATGTATACTTTTGGTAGTTGCATGCCAGTGCTAATGTTGACCCCTGTGTACAATCATCAGTATAATTTATTATTAACAAATATTAAGGTCAAACTATTTTTATTCTGTCTTTTCTATCAGATGAGGGTGAGAAGCCTGTCCCTTCGGTGAGAAAGTGTCCCTTCTTGGCCCAGATGGAATCCATGAAGAAGGTTTCTCCAGTCGTGGACACTGACATCATCAGTGAGCGCACTGAGGTGGCACCAAAAGACCTCACCAATGGTAACTATATCTCAAATTGCCAGTTGTTCACACTCAATCATATGCATGATGATTTATGTTTTTGTTGGTAGGTCGATGAAACGTTACCTCAAATTTGTATGTGCTTTAGGACATAAGAGAAATATTCTTAATCACAATATCAATTTCTATTTAAGTTATTTAAATTTATGAATTTCTTTGTTTTATATTTAAATTTATATTTAAAACAAATAATTAGGTGTAATTCTGCAGTGAATTTGTACAGACAACTCAATAGCATTAAATATGAAGTCGCTATATACTGTACATCAACTGTGTCAGTAAAATAATACTGTATTTAAGCTCTTTGTCTTTGGCAAATTAATCAACGCAATTCAAATTATTAATTATATATTCTTCTTTCAACTATGATTCTCAGCAATATACATGTACATGAACTTTATTACTGTACAACAGGAACATGTACTGAATGACTGTGCTGATTGTATACCTTTTGTGAATGTTATTTTTGTGAGTGACGTAAATGGGCAGCAGAGTGTGGCCATTGTGTGGACACTTTTCACTTCCATTAAATGCCTCAAGGACTCTTCTCTATTGGATCCCGTCTCCCAAGACGACTACAAACAACAATCAAAGCACTTGGCCATGACTGGAGGCTTTATTCTTTAAATTAACTTCTGGAGCATATTGGCTTTATTGCTGTGTGGTGGTGTATCACTGTATGGTACAGATGTGCAGCTCAAGTACTGTAAGGGTTTATATAAATTATTTAACCCTTTCTGGACTGGTCCCGATAGTACCCTGCCTAGGGTCTATGGAGAATACATGTTATAGGGAAATCAATCGGTACTGATTCCTGAACAGGTTAACCTATTCAGGACTGGTACATAGAATACTTTGACTAGAGTCTATGGAGGATGTGTTATACATGTATGCCAAATTCAAATCGTCTTTAATGTAGTTTGATGGGTTAAGAATGATGTAAAGGAACTAGGATGGTGAACACTTTGCAGTGATAACTTTGTTTTTTTATTGTAAATTTGAAGGAACATGCTTTTACCTCTAGAGGCTTTTGAATGGCTTCAAGGTCATTTCTCAGTAGAAATCCACATCTCCAGAAACAATGGAGTCACTTTAACCAAGGAGGTTCTATAGAATTTCCTTGCTTTAACAAGATGAAAGTAGTCTCAGGTGGCAAATTATAATTTACTTACAGATAGTAACGCTCAAACTGTGAATTTAATGAATAACCATAGCAACCGTGTCCCATTAACCACCTCGGGGGAAATCAGAGGAGAGAATTTATAACTAGGACAGTGTGTCTTCTAATGCATTGGGGGAATACCATAGCTGCCAACTGTTACGAAAAATTCGTAATTGTTACGATTTTTTTTTTTTTTTTTTTTTTTTTTTTTTTTTTTTTTCATTTTTCATTTTCACGTTTTTAAACGTATAGAGACAACGTTTAAACGTAAATCTGACCAAATCATACCTAGTAATTGTGCAAAAATGATGAAAAATAGGGCCATGGACGCCGGCCGCAATGGACTCCGCGCTTCACGCTCCAGAGCCCTATCTCGCGACCCCTGGACCCCGGCTAAAGGGACTTCGCGCTCGTGATGTGTGCTTCGCGCACATGATATTCAGTTTTGCTTAAATGTTACTAATTTGAAATTCCGAATGTTGGCAGCTATGGAATACATGTAACCTGGTACATTCTGTGCCAAAACGTACAGTATGCATGTCCCTTCATGTGTACATGTACACACCTGTACACATAACTTTGTATCCCAGGGGATTGAGTGTCAGGATCTTGTTTCACCATTTACTACATGTAGTTGGATTATATTTCACTCAAATATATTGCTTTTGAATACTTGTACATGTAGGTATGCAACATAGAACAGTATACAGTTTGAACTGATGTAGTTTGATCAGTAAATCTACAATATTTGTAAGGTTAACTTATTGCATTTCAGCAGGAGCTTGACTAATAATGAGACATGCCACTGTCTGGGTATTTTGTTTCAAATGTCTTTCACAAATTTTCACTTGATTTTCAAGTGAAAATTATTAATCCATGTTTGTGAGGATATATTTACTCCAGTTTACATACATGTACAGTCAGTTTTTGCAGAGTCATGGGTAGGTAATTACTTTTGCCTTCACACTTTTCAAATTACTCAATTATAATTGGGTGAATTAATTTAGTATAACTCAAAAAACATTTATTTAGGTGTTTATTAAAGAGAAACACATCTATTTCAAAATGTACATTTCTTGTACAAGTGCAATGTATTAATTTATGACTTAATGTGAATATTATCATTGGTATTGGACTGTTGTTGCTATTTGTGAATCGATCCTTACAAGTCAAGTGTAGATAATTAGATACCAATTTAGTCAATATTAGCTAATCAGGGATATTAACAAATGTACATTGAACCGGTTAATTCAATATGATGGTCAATTACATGGGAAATCAATTATGGCCAATTTCTGTTTTAATAGTGTAACACATATTGTACAAACTCTGCGCAATATGAATAACTAGTGCTTACAGAGGTGGGGAGGGGGAGGGGGGGGGGAGCCAGAAAGAACTCATTTAACCCAGTGTACAGTGAAACTGGGAGTGGCTGCCTGATTCCCCAGTATCAGGTACCATCCATTGAACAGAGGGGTGGGAAGGGGGAGGGGAGTGAAGGGGGGGGGGGGGGGGGGGAGGAGCCAGAAAGCACTAATTTAACCCAGTGTTCAGTGAAACTGGGAGTGGCTGCCTGATGCCCCAGTATCATGTACCATCCATTGAACAGAGGGGGTGGGGAGGTGGGGAGGGGGAGGGGAGTGAAGTGAAGGGGGGGGGGGGAGCCAGAAAGCACTCATTTAACCCAGTGTTCAGTGAAACTGGGAGTGGCTGCCTGATGCCCCAGTATCATGTACCATCCATTGAACAGAGCTATGAACCAGCCAAAGGAAAACATAATATATACGGGGTTGGGGAGGGGGAGTGGGGGGGGGGGGGGGGGGGGGGGGAGAGCCAGAAAGAACTCATTTAACCCAGTGTTCAGTGAAACTGGGAGTGGCTGCCTGATGCCCCAGTATCAGGTACCATCCATTAAACAGAGGGGGTGGGGAGGGGGAGGGGAGTGAAGGGGGGGGGGGGGGGGAAGCCAGAAAGCACACATTTAACCCAGTGTACAGTGAAACTGGGAGTGGCTGCCTGATGTCCCAGTATCAGGTACCATCCATTGAACAGAGCTATGAACCAGCCAAAGGAAAACATATATGGTTTTTTGGGTTACTTTATTATACTGAACAAGTCTCTACAAAACAAAACAAAACAAAACAACTTACCCAGTTAAGCAAATTGCTGAGAAATTGGCTTACTTTTAGCTCATGCATAAGTTGCCAGAATAGTGTCATGGGTACATGAGCATTCAATGTGTCATTGTCATGAAGAACATTTAAGATGAATTAGTGATTTACATTTTTTTGTGTGAAATAAGTTGATGTCAATAATTGTTGGTGTTTTATTAATTTTTTTTTAAAATGTCATACTAATTTGCTGACAACTGATTTTCACTCGTCTCGGGCAACCAGGCAAGTGGATTTGTAGAGCCATGCTGAAACCCAATATCAAATCAAACATCTTTCAAAAAGATTTGTCTACTTGTGGGTTATCACTTTATAACAGCATCTCCTGCCTTTGGTGTATGCTTGTACCAGTTCTCATTGTATTGTACACATCTTGAAGGTCATGTACCTGTACAGTGCATGTAGTATGTGAATTGTCAAAATCATATTGCTTACGTATGTATCTATAAATTTAATTCAAACATAAAGGAAACTGACGAGAAATATTTTATTCATCTATAAATTTGGCTTTTTGTGCCTCTATTTTCATTTGTGAACTGATTTATTTGACCTTTACTCAGTTCTGTTTGCTTTATCATTGTCAGCTTTTTTATCATGTAGGTACGTACATAAGGAAGGCTTTTATGTTTGTTCACTCGTGTGTGTTGCCAACGAAAGGAGGAAATCTCGAATTCTCTTCCTCTTTTGTTGTTTTGTTCAGCTATTTGTTCTGTAGGGTGACTTGCATAAATCAGTACAATTTAGGACTGAAATAGAAGTTAGCGGTTGAAAATAACTGTTTTATCGGGTTTTCAAGTACTCTGTTTTGATAAGGGTAATATGTCAAATGTACAATGTGCATTTATTGTGAATTACTCAAAGTACACATACACATTCTACATACATTGTATCGTGACGTGTGATCATTTCCTTGCCCTCCATTAATTTATATTTTAACCTTACATAAAATTCAACTGTACAAGTTTAATAGTGCAGTGCAGATTATGACAACTATGTATTCTTGCTGAGTACATTGGATATTTTAAAAATCCTGTGAAATCAAAAATTAAAACACCATTTTGCCCATAATTTCCATGTAATTTCGTATTATTTTTTTTCTTTTCATCAAGATGACTCTCAAAATCAAAATGAAATCACAGAAGATGTGCTGAATACTAAATAGCACATAGTGATGCTGTGTGCATATCACCGAAAAAAGCAGGGGGTGTATTCTGGAAACGATTTGAAGCTAGGCATTGACATACAACTTAACATGCATTATGTGCATACATTTGTACACATTACAAACAAGACAGTTCTTCCCAATCATGTACAAGCAGTCTGAACACAGTTGATCACTGAAATGGTACAATTTGTAAAAGGGCTATTCCACGTCACTCACGTTACATTTGCTCCAAAATCACAACATGTTTCACACTCCAGTTCTTTTTAAAAAGAAGCTGTCACCTCAATTTTGTTTTCATGACATACCACTAGGGCAAACACATATGCAAAGGGTAGTAAACGATTCAACACTTTGTTCAATATTTTTTTAAAGGAGGTTTTAATGAGCGTCACTCACGTTACGCGTTTTGCCCCCTGTAAATTTTAAATGAACTTTGCATGAAACGCAAGCTAAAACTATAAGACTTCAGAGCAAATTATGTTGATGCAACTTTCTATTACTTCCCAAGAACATATTAATACTGTTTAAAGTTAGCCTCTATCATTCATTTTTTAAAGAACGGACAGTAAACAAAAAATGGACCGTCACTCACGTTACAAAATGAAAGTGCCATAGCTATATTAACATGGGGTTTTATGATATTACATGCAAATTTAATTCTTTTGCAAAGAATCGTGTTAAAAGCCTAAATTAATGATATTTAGGGGAATTCCCAACCTGTAGCTATAATTATTTGGCCAAATTTGCATGTTTGTATAAATAGCCATATTAATGTACACAAGGCTACGTACCCGTCACTCACGTTACAGTGTTATAGCATGGGTTTTCATGATATTACATTCAAATTTTAATTTTTTGGCAAATAATCATGTTAAAAGCCTAAATTAAGGATCTTTAGAGGAATTCACTACTATTGGGTGTGATTATTTATCAAAAAATTGTACTTTTCATAACGAGCAGTACTAATTTGCACTTGAAATACGTTACATCGTCACTCACGTTACAGTTTTCACGCTGATAATACGTGATGTTCCCAGTCAATACAAACCTTACAATTTTTGGAGGATATCTAGGCCTGGTAGTAGAAGGAAAATTTAGTTTGGCCCCATTCACTCTCATTTAACAAAAGAAATAGAGAGAAAATTGTACTTTTTTCCTCACTCACGTTACATTCCACATGTCCTGTGTACTGGAAAATATTGTCGAAAAAAAAAATCATCTGATAAGCCCACAAATCACTATCATTCAGAAAGTTAGACACATAGTCAAACAAATAAAGTCAGAATTAATCAGTTTTTCTTGGAAATAAGTTGATAATATGCCCTTGATTATTTGGCAATAATATTTTTCAGAAATTTGATGAACAACCAATTTGAGCAACAAAAGTGGCGCCATTTTCCTTAAAATTATCAAAACACCACAATATTTTGGATTTTGACACTTCAGGTTATATATTTTGAAGTAACAATAATACAAATTTGCAAAGACACATTTGAAATTTCATCATTTTGGCCATACCTCCGTGGAATAGCCCAAAAGTGGTTTTCAGATCCTCAGGCGTACATTTTTGTTTCCTCTAGCATGTGTTGCGGAGGACTGCACAGCTTGAATGAAAGATACAGTATGCACGATTGCATTTATCTTCCCAAAAGGGGGTAGAATGCAGGGAAGCTTGCCATCTTGATTTCATGATGGAAAACATGTAAATTATCTTCATCTTCATCTTCATCTTCATCTTCATCTTCATCTTTCCCCCTTTATATCTTTTGGTGCAGAGGAATAAATAGCTTGTGTGGACTACAGTGTCTGCTGTCAGCATGTTTGTTTCACTGAAGCATGATTATCTCTAAGCAACAATGGTTATTGTTAGAACAGCTGTAAATTTCATTCGTTCTGACGATCCATTGGATAATTTGACATCTGAACACTTCAATCGTAAATATATCTTTTTAAAGAAAGGGAAATTTGAAAAAACAAAACCTGTCCCATGCTTTTTTTTAATAATAAGAATACAAGGTATGAGGGAACCGCTAGAATTTCAATTGTATTTTGAGGATTTGAACAATGTTACTAAGTCCCTTTAAGGAATAGGGATTCGCTCAAATACATTTTAGTGATGTAGATATGACGTAGATACAATAAATTTAAACTTTTTATAATACACCCCCACCCCCAGAAGATGGAGAGAGAAAAGATTATTTTCCTGTTTCCCTGTTGAATTCTCTTAAGAATTGGCTTTTGAAATGAAAAACTTCATGTTGAAAAGCTGTGCTTCAATGCCATCATTTTCTTTTTCTTTGTATCCTTTATAATTAGGTGCAGAGGAATCAACAGCCTGTGTGAGTGATGCCGTGTACGTCTCCCCGAAGCAAGAACAGGAGCAAAAGCAGAGGACTCAGAAGCCCAAACCACTCAAGAGAGAAGACTACAAAACAGGTCAGAGAGAAAATATGATTTTGAATCCAGTGGACAAAGCAGTGTTATAAATGTCTGTGCATGTGCGAGGTGTTTTTAAACAAGATATTCATGACAAGAACATTAAGTATTGAAATTCCTTACAGTCTCATGAAATCATGTTAAATATGAATTTATCGGATACCATTTGATGTTTGTCGAGCTAGAGATGTATGAATCTTTAGACTGATTCAGTCCTCAATGAGAAATAGAGCACATAGTATTTCATTATGTATTCCAAATGTCAACAATATTTAAAAAAAATTATCACTAACCTTCAAAATATACATGTACAAGTGTTGATCATACAAGATTTATGTATTAATTTGATTTGTTCACTGAGCGAAATTCATCATTTCTTAAATTTTCTGTGTGATATAGATGAAGGGACGTTCAACTACGACAAGTTTTTCAAGAACATGATCAGTAAGAAGAAGGAAGACCACTCGTACCGGGTCTTCAAGCGGGTCAACCGTCAAGCGGAGAGCTTTCCCTACGCCTACGACTTCTCTGGCGAACGCCACCTGAACAACGATGGACAGCAGGTGGCCGTGTGGTGTAGCAACGACTATCTGGGTATGAGCAGACACCCCAAAGTCAAGCAAGCTGTCATGTGAGTCATCTAGGATTTTTTTCTTTTAGGAACCTTGTTGCAAAAGCCTTGAGTTTCATTCAGTTGCAACTTTGCAATTAAACACATTTTTGCAACTGCACGCATCTGTCCATTGCGTAAAGATTTCAATCTCAAATTTGCACTAGCTCAAAGATCTAATGCAACTTGCGCTTGAAATCGTATGCAACTTGTATTTAATAGATTTATATATTAAAGGGTACCACCACCCAAAAATAATATTCTTATTAAAGAAAGGTAACATCTTTAGTATTCCATTCCATCAACAAGTTCACAAAAATATGTTTCCAGAAAAAGAAAAAAAATTTGAAACGCATCACCATTCTAAAGCATGCGTTCATGCAGTCTGAATTGCGAAGACTGCGATGTGTGCGGTGAATTGCGAGGTGTGCAGAGCGAACGAATCGCCCGGGAATCTATTGTCTACAAACGTACGCGTGAATAGCATTGGCGCACTCGCAAATGGTTGGCACGTATGGAACCAGAAAATAGCAGTGGTTCCGTAAGTGGTGGAAATTAATTGCTTTGTTTATGAATTACACAACCCTTTGCAAAATGTTGGGTATCTATTTGATATCACAAAACGGTACCAAAACATATAATAATGTGTTGTTCTTTGCCTGGTGGTCCCCTTTAATGCAAATTTGTTTCTGATAATTTGTTTGATTTGCTTTTAATCGCAACTCTTTATGCAACACCCCTCAAGTGGGCCAAATGGGAGGTACACACATTGAGATAAGAGGCACTCCAAAGTGAAGCAAGCTATCACATTATTAATCTATACATTGTGGATGTTTTTTAGCAGTATAGAATATATATAGAAACATTTACTTGATTAAATTTATAGGGTGGTTAGATTATATTGGGCTTATTGGATGATAGTAAGTTGTTTGGATTAAATCAGTTAAGAAAATTAGGATTACAGTGACCACCTTTTGTGTCCCTTAGGTTGACGCTATAAGCATATGACCGACATAGTTACCGTAGATTAAAATAATAAGATATTATTTATTTATCATTATTATTGTCACAGTGAAACCATGAACAAGCATGGGACAGGTGCCGGTGGAACACGGAACATCTCTGGAAACACCACGTACCACGAGAAGCTGGAGGCACGGGTCGCTGAGCTGCACGGGAAGGGGTCGGGGCTTGTGTTCACTTCATGCTACGTCGCCAACGACTCCACTCTCTTCACCTTGTCAAAGGCACTGCCTGGTAAGGATTGATGGCTCATTTCAGAAATGTATTTCTTGTTTAAGCTGTCAAGGAATGCTACAGTTATGCAGGAAAAATAAGTGTGATGTTAAGTTTGGCTAGCATATTCCTAGATCCAAGAAATGTCATTAGATCATCACATTTATACAAGGTTTTTATGTATTTGTCAAACTTTGAACAGGAATATAAAATGAATAATGTGTGTGTATACCATTATCAATGTAACTCAATTAGGGTTAACATCATTGATGTGTTATTCTATTAAAAACTAATGAGAAAGTTATCTCCTCTGTATATATTGTTTTTAATTGTTAATTTCGATCACTCTATCCAGGTTGTGAAGTGTACTCGGATGCAGGGAACCATGCCTCCATGATACAGGGCATACGAAACAGCGGCGCCCCCAGGTTTATATTCAGGCACAACGACCCCGAACATCTAGAGGAACTCCTACGCAACTCAGATCCACTCACGCCAAAGATCGTGGCTTTTGAGACCGTTCATTCCATGTCAGGTAATCCCCCAAAAAGCTTCAAAGCAGTACTCAAACTTCGCACAGGCCCGCTGACCCAGGGCTACTAAATTTTAGCTTCTGCCCACCAAAATTTATTTGTGCTAAATTCCACTTGCCCAAATATAATTTGTAATGTTTTTCTTTGTTTGGGGCCACTAGTCATAGAAAGATTTTCATGTGCCCAGTTTTGCCACAATACAAAACAGATGATTTCTAGCACAGGAATATGTGGAAAGAAATGCTGACAAACAATTTTCCCAAGATTATATTGATGAACAATGATCCTGCATACTTACTATCAGGTAAAAAAAATAATGACAAGAAATATATGGAAAAGGAAAAAATGAAAATGAACTGTGCCCAAAGATTATATCCAGGCACAATGACCCATATTGAATATAAGGGCTCACATACAACTCAACAACCTGCCCACCAAAGATTGTCTGTTGAATAGGTGTCCTATTCCATGATATACGTTAACTCGTATGATACTCTAAGGGCTTAGAGAGACAGTAAAACATATCCATATGGCATCAATATGACTTATCCAGGTTATTATGCACATACATGTACCAGGATATTCATGACAATAATAATTACTTTGTAATTTAAGAGCATATGGGGAGTTGTCACCAATAAAACCTATGACGTATTCAATATTAAATTATTATTTTGATTTGTCTGCACTACTACATGTATGTATGTATTATTATTATTATTGTTATTATTATAAGTATTATTAATATTATTATTATTTGTATTATGATGAGTATTATTATTATTATTATTATTATTATTATTATTATTATTATTACAATTGTTGTTATTTTTATTATTATGTTGTATATTTGTATGATTGTGATGCAGGAGCTATATGTCCCCTCAAGGAGCTGTGTGATGTATCCCACAAGTACGGAGCAATCACCTTCGTAGATGAGGTACACGCTGTGGGGTTGTATGGAGCTCACGGGGCCGGTGTAGCAGAGAGGAATGGCTGCATGGAGGATATAGACATTGTATCTGGAACACTGGGTATGTATGATTGGAACAGATTATATTATGTCCTTGAAAGGGTATTTGTAGACAAGTTGCATGCTAGGAGGTTGCATGGAGCTAGTCGGGCCTGGGTAGCGGAGATGAATGGTTGCATGGAGGAACAGTGGGTATGTATGATTATAATTGGAACAGATTATATATGTCCTCATAAGGGTAATTTTTATTTGTAGATGAGGTACGTGCTGTAGGGTTGTATGGAGCTCATGGGGCTGCTGGTGTAACGAAGAGGAATGGCTGCATGGAGGATATAGACATTGTATCTGGAACACTAGGTATGTATCATGATTAGAACTGATTATGAATGTCCTCCAATGTGGGAATTTAGTTTCATTTTTGATGATGACATTTTCTGGTACAGAACTCATTGAAATTCAATCAAATTAAAGGGATCTAGTAACTTTGTTGACATGTGCAAAAAGCGATGAGTGGTTGATACAGTGTATATTGTTGTTATCCGATATGTCCACTGGGTGTTGTGTGAAAATTTCAAGTTAAATGGACTTTATATGGCCGATTAGTGAGCAAAAATGCAAAGTGATATTCACTAACTCAGTGCACTCACTTTGTACACGGTTCTGATGATCCGTTGGATAATTTGACATCTGAACACTTCAATTGTAAATATCTTTTTAACGCAAGGAAAAATTGAAAAACCAAAACCTGTCCCATGCTTTTTTTGTTAATAAGAATACAACAAGGTATGAGGGAACCGCTAGAATTTCAATTGAATTTTTGGATTTGGACAATAAGTCCCTTTAAATCAAATTTAACTAAGAATTAAACCGGAAACTCTGGTATGCATAATTGTGATGTGAGAGCTAGGAGAAATAGAGTTTCAAATTTTTCTTATCATTATGTCTTCAAAAAATGGAAACAAATGACATTGAATCAAACATCTTACAAATGAAACTGTTTTACTTATCAACACTAGAACAGCAGGACACATGAGAAATGAATGTATCGGAAACAAATGTTTTTCCTTTGTCATGGTAATCTGCAGGGAAGGTATTTTGAGGTAACAAAACAGGAGGTTATACAGCTTGCAGATAGACAGATCATTCCCTTATTGCTTTCCATGTAATTAATTGTTTAAATTAAAAGGAAATTACATCTAACTATGAACACACATTGGGAAATTAGACTTCACATTTCCTTTGTTTGTATTATTTTGTCCTACAGGGAAGGCATTTGGCATGATAGGAGGTTATATAGCAGGAGATAGTTACCTGGTGGACATGGTGCGCAGCTATGCCTCCGGGTTCATCTTCACCACTGCCCTGCCCCCTATGGTCCTTGCCGGAGCTATAGCTTCCATCGATGTAAGTCTCTTTGGCCACATTTATGTTATATTAATGTTATATTAATGTTATATTTCGTCCTGTTTTAGCCCAAGATTATTCTTTATCTTTGTTCCATCACTTTATTTGAATGTTGATGCTTGTTTTAAATATGACTCCTTCAATCCCGAGATAATAATTTGTCTCATTTTTAGCCTAAGGTTGTTATTTATCATTGTTAGGTTGCTTGTTATTTCTGTTGATGCTTGTTCTCCTGATGAACATGCCTCCTTAAATCCTGAGATCTTGCATTTATGAACAAGAATCTTGTAGATTGTTCCATTTCATATTTGTGCATTTTCATCATTGGCCATGCATGTACACACAATGAGGTACGGTACAGATGTATACACTATAGATGACCAAAATAGATTATGTGCTGTAGTAATTTGGTTATTTTCCAAAGTGGTTATCTGTTCTTTTACTTTTTTTTATGAACTAATGGCATTACCAACATGCTTGTGTGTATTACACTGATAATCGTCATAATGTACCATTGGGCGCAATTTCATTCATAATTTTAGTGAAGATAATACAGGTAGATTCTTCTTTGATGTGAAAAAACCCTTTTGCCCTAAATTGGTCAGTTACAAATGGCTATCCTTTTCACTACCAGACTGGATGATGTTCTGGATGAGATAGTATGGCAGATCCAAAGTGCCAATTTTGTCAGCCAATACAGAATTTGATTAAGGCCACTGATAATGTCTTAGTTGATGTTGGTTTTCTCTTCTTGCGAACAGGTGTTGGCGAGTGAGGAAGGGATTGAGCTACGAGCCAAGCATCAAGAGGTGGTGTCCTTGATGAGAGGCAAGCTCATAGCTGCGGGTCTGCCTGTCGTACACTGCCCAAGCCACATTATACCAGTGCATGTAAGTATCTGTCTCCATCAAGCAGTATTGCAATGCTAGAACATAACACTGCCCAAGCCACATTATACCAGTGCATGTAAGTATCTCTCTCCATAAAGCAGTATTGCAATGCTAGAAAATAAAGTATTTTTGGCCTAGCAGGCCTGTACTAATTTTGAGCTTTGACTATTGACATGTCACTTAATCCTGAGTGCACCATGTAGCTACCAGCATGCTTTGTTCCTGAGGGAGTAGAAATTGCACATCATGTACAGTTTGATTGCCAGTGTGTCTGATGGCCTGGGGCCCGTTTCATGAAAGGGTCTTAGTTAAGACCGTCTTAACTGTCGCGTCTTTGCTATTATACTTCCAACCTTGTCATGTGATCGGAACAAACGCCATCCGTATGTTTGATTTGATTGTAATGCCCTTAGAGGTGATAACTAATTATATAAGGTGTCATATAAATTAAGTGTATTGTTATTTTTTATTCTTGTCCAGTATTAAGGCCCTAAAACATGTATGATCCCTCTTCCAAATAAACATTGCCCCCAGGTTGAGATTATCTACCATATAGGCACACTAAAACATTTCACTCCCTTTAATACAGTTGGCACATTTAATGTTTAACAAGTGAATGATGAAGTTGAAAAAATGAGAGGTGGGGGGGGGGGGGGGATATCAATTAAAGAAGTTACATTACATTGAAGTACTAAATTAGAATGGCATTAAATAAGGAAATTACACCAAACCTTCTTGGTTAATTAATGCAACAAAACAATTTTACTACAGACAAGCTTTAAACCACCAGTTTGCCATAGGCTATCAGTTTAATGAAATTGTTTGAATCGTGTTCCTGTCACAGGTGGGTAACCCCAAGGCCAACACTGACGTTGCCAACACCCTCCTGGAGGACTACAACATCTACGTGCAGGCGATCAACCCTCCTACCGTCCTGCCGGGACAGGAGAAGCTCCGCATCGCTCCGACTCCATTCCACACCCCTGAGATGATGGATGATTTTGTGGCGTGCCTGGTGGAGGCGTGGCATGCCAACGGGCTGAACCTCAACGCACCCGCCTGCCCGCGGGAGTGCGAGTTCTGCAAGCACCCAGAGCGCTTCGAGCGACTCTCGGCCCGCGAGATGGCCTTTGCAGAGCAGGCTTGTGCCTTCCGCGCTGGCCAGAGTGCCACATGTATCAAGGGATAGGGGCTCAGAGAAGAGAGATGGAAGAATGCTATGAAAGGCAATTTATGTCAAATTTGATAGAGATTAGATGGCACTCTCATTTATGTCAAAATGATAGGACTGTGGTTTTATTCATTTTGTTCATTAAGACATAACTTGTGTTTGTCCTGTTAAAGTTAAATGAGATTGCCCTCATATTAATTGAGTTTAACACAGTACTTTTCTTTATTGCTGATAAGACCTTGCTCTTATGTTACGCAGTCAATTTATATAAAGCTGCATCAATTTTTACATGAACTGCCTTTCATAGATGACCTGTTATAATGACATCAAAATTAAATCAAAGGTGCACTAACATTAAGTGCATTCGGCAGAGCTCTCTGTATCTGATCTTTTATCCTGCGAGAGACAGGAATGGCTGGAAATACAATTTGGGAATGCGGTACTCATTCATTCAAAGCTACATGATTGCCGCCGATAATATTGCTGTACCATATTTTCTAGATTATTTTGTGGCTAGTATCAGCATACAGAGATGGTGTGGAGTACAGAAATCATGTTTATCTGTGCTACACACTCTTGCTCTACCCGTTGGAGACAATGCCTGGTGATTTTCTTCATGCTACAATGGTGAAGGCATGTTTTCAATGGATGAAAAGTGACATTTTGATGCCATTTTAACGGGGTGATGATCATAAAACAGAACTAGACTGTAGGCGCAGATATATATAAAATAATGTTAGTACTTAAACTCAGATGTTGCCTTGGTAGGGTTAGCTACAAATGTATTAAAATATATATCATATAAACACATATTGTTAACTTGAAATACTTGAAGAGATAGTTATTTTTAAGAAGATATATGATGAAAGTTTAATGGTTTGGTATGTGTTTTGATGTTTGGCTCACAAGTAAATTAAAATTGGTGCACAATTATACTTGCCAAAGGTAGCTACAGTGCATGTTCTAGATGTGAGGTAAATATATTTCCTCAGCCGATATCTTGAAATACGTTAATTGTAATAGTCTCCCATATCTATTCTCATTGGGCTCACTTGACGTAAACAAAATGTTGTGTACTTAAAATTGAATATAAGATATTTAAATTATTGTATTTCATGTTAGGTGGTCGTTTCTAAAGACCTTCCCTTCCGGTTCTAGCTATTGTCATGTGTTTTCGTTTTGTGGCATTTCAAGACAACTTTTGAAATACAAATGTTTAAATTTGTTTAAGTTTAAGGATCATAGCAAAATAGAGTTACATTTTGTTTGTTAAGCATTTAACCTTTATAGTGTACCAATCATCTCTTATATAGCATGAGTAGATTTGTGCTGTTTGTTGTATGTTTCAGGGTTAGCAAATTTAATTTGTTTTTAATTGTTTTATGATAGAAATTGAACCTTTTTTAAAAGCATGTACAATTTAAACACAAACTGAAGTGTGTTGAATCTAATAATAATATAGAAGTTAATTAAGATGATTTAATTGTTAATTTAATATGTTATGGATGTACCTGTTACTTTTTAGGCTGTTTTTGTAATGTTTTAAATTTGTATGTGGTGATACTACATCACAATTAGATGTTCATACTCATTGTATGCCTCTGCCACATAGTGACCATAGGCATTATGTTTCAGGCCAGGCTATCCATCCGGCTGTTCAGTCCTATGTCCTGTACTCGTATCTTGAAAACTGATCAAAATAAAACTTTTTTTTTTGGGGGGGGGGGGGAGGGGGTCATACATCTCTCATGATGTCTAAAGAACACCTACATTAAAAAAGCAGATTTTATTATATGATTATGAATTTCTTTATCAGGAGATCAATAAATAAAGGCAGGGGCATTTTATTTATTGGCTGCATGAGTTTGAATTGCTTTAGTTTTGTACTTTCTGTATATCTCTTGAACTAGGGATGTGTTCTGTTTATGTTGTTTTATGTTGAATATATATAAGGTAATAAAAGGGAAGTTAATAGTATATTTATATTTACCTTTTAAGTTTACACTTCTACATTTTAGTCTCCATAGCTGTTATAGCTATAGAAATTTTTTCTGGGGGGGGGTGGGGGTGGGGCAAATGGGTATTAGGTTTCTGCTTTATAAGCATGCTATCACATAGTTAATCATTCTTATTATCTTTTTGTTTTTCATGTTTTGGTGGGATTAGGGAGGAAGATGTCTTCATATCTGTATTTTCTTAATTTAAATAGCAAGTTCACAAATTATCGGGTGCAGACAATTCAGAAGTATTACTATTAGGGAGAACATCATTTCAGATTACACTAAAGTTTATATAGCAAAGATAGTATTAATAAATAACATTTAGTTTTGGGTCACTTTTTAGTTGAGAATTTATCTGCTAGATTTTACTTTTTTAGAAATATTCACTTGAATATATTATTGGAAATTATATTAACACAAATATTTATGAATGTGATAGTATCATACAGTACATACAGACTTTGATTCATTCTAGGAGGCCAAATCCATGCAGTAGCGTAGTGTGGCACAAGTGAGCTGGGAGGCATGTGAAATATTGGGGAGCACACTCTCTTTATCTTGATTTTATTTTAAATGTTTATCCTTACAGCATATCATTATTCATTCGAACGGAACCATGAGGTTCGTCATTGAACAATTAAGTTTGGAATCCTAGACTTCTTGCATTTCCAATGACGTGTGTACCCTTCTCAGGCTCGCATCCATTGCCTACCATTGGATGTGAGGATGCATGTATTCCAGTTGTTATTCTGCTCTTTATGAGAAGTGAATTGGGACATTGATTCCAGTTGGTTACTTATGTCTTTTACTGAAGAATTTAATAAATTGTGTTATCTTTAGAAGTTTTCATGGCAAAGAATTACTAGAAGATTCATTTTTAATCAATTATAAATATTTACGTCTTGGACTGCCGTAATCGTCACCATCTGGGAGACGCAGCCTAGGTTTTGGAGCTTGGCCTATAGGATGTACATGTAGCTGTCCTATGTATATGGCTCACTCTATTAATATTCCTATGATCAAAATGTGTGCAGGTTATAAAATGACTGCCTGTAGTCACTAAACAACAAGCACAAACAAAAAAAATAGAAGAAAATAAAAATCTTAGGTCAAATGCCAAATTGTCCCATTTGCATATATGGTAATAATTATCAAATAAAGCTGATTGCATTCGCCGTTTTTAGTAAGTGACGTACAGCATGTACATGTACTTAAAACAACATTTGATGCTGCAATCATTCAATACCTGTCAATGTTATAAGAGTGGCTTGATTGCCTATGGTGTGTGTTTCTGCTTTTAAATACAAATTCCAATTTGTCTTTTTATCAACAAAGACAATAGTAAATTATAATGAGAACAAAATGCTTTGTAGATTTAACAAGAAATGTAACAGATTGTTTTGCTAAATCAGCCATGCATGCAAATTGACCAAATTTGACATTTGGGGCATTACAAAATAATGAAACGGTAATTTATCAAGTTTGCTTTGTTTTTGCACGTCAGCAAATATATATCAGTGTTATATAAAGTAACTGTGAAGTAGTTCATGACTAGTTGTGTGACAGCAAAATCAATTTGCTCCGACAAACACAGATAAGTATTGAATATGAAATTATATTTTAACTCACTGAAGAGAGTACCAGAGATTCTATAATAAAGAAAAATAGATAATTAGAAATCTATATCATCAGTTGTTTTTATTTAATATTAGAATGTTGATTGGCTGTGTATGATGCGTACATGTATGTATCTGGCCTCTGGACAAGGGCTCTCATCCAAGCTTAATGCATGGCATGCAGGAATGACTGGTGAGTGCAACAATCACATGAGTGTCGCAGACGATGTGTGTGTATGTGGGGCCCCATAATGGGGGGGGGGGGGGGGGGGGGGGTGTAGATAAGGCCTTGCATCTGAGCTGAATGCATGGTATGCAGGAACTACTAGCAAGCGTAACTACCACTTGAGTTGCGCCGCTCGGGCGAGTCTCCCCCTCTTGTGTAGTTGATCCTTCAGCTATTCAGACGCCTTGCATCCCTTACCTGTCAACCCGTTCAGGACTGACTGATTTTGCTATAACATGTATTCTCAATAGAGTATTTCTTGGAATGGGTTAAGAGAGTAATGACCCAGGAAAAAGTACTAGGTGAACACTACATAGCTTATCGACATTGAACATTATGGGACACCCCTACCCTAATACCATCCCCTGTCAAATATTTTCTTCATAAAAGAATGTAAATGTAACTTAAACAAGTATCCTTTCCAATACTACTTAATTTTGGTATATGGCTAACATATATCGGGCACACCATTTCATACATACAAGTACGTAGTAGATATATTACCACACTGAGTACAATGAAGACATAACTCTGTGTATAATTTATTTATCAGTACTTTGGCAATATATTTTGTTCCATCCAATAATTTCAAAATAATTATTGTTATACAAGCATGATATCAGCAACTTTAAACAAATATTTATGAAAACTAATCATTATTCATGATACAGTGAGTATTCATAAAATTCCTTAGCTGGATCTTTATAAAAGACACAAATCCATGATGTAGATACATTCCTTTTTCTATATACCTAGTACATGAAACCTCCCCAAATTCAGATTTCTATAGAATATTCATGCATGGCTGTGTTTGTATTGCCTAATGAGCCACATAAACAATGTACCAAGCGTCTTTTTCAACAACTTTTCTCTTCAAAAGGCAAGTTGATCTGGTCATAAGACCTGATATACCTGAACAACACTGATTGGAAGCCCTTGAATTCCTACCTGGTGGGATAAGTCAAGTAAAACTACATCATTGTCATCCTCATAATTAGCAATAGTCCTCATGGGACTATGAGTGTTTCTGTCTGTTGGGTGTAATACAATAAGTATGATACCTACCCAGTCTAACACAAACATCCTAATGGCACCTCCAAAGTAACATCTCTCATTCACATGAATGAAGCCAGGGAGGACAATTGCACAGTTCAGGGCAATTTTGCCCCCAAATGCCCAAAAAAAGCCACAAAACTCATAATTCTCATGCAGGCACGCTTGAAAAGTATAGCCCTCAGAAAATAAATTAAGATTTGTGTTCCCTGCATGGATGTGCATTTCATGCACACTTCCGTGTAGACACACACATACATGCCGTCAATCAAAATAACATGATTACTATCAAAGTTAAACTTTCAGAAATATCCAGAATGACAAAAATCCCTTAATATAGCCTAGATATCAATCAACATTACGCAGATTCCTAAATCCCGGTACTGCATGCATTCTCCTTAGATCTCAGTCCAAGTACCTTTGGGACTAGTCCTGAAGGGGCTAATCCAAAGGTCCTGAAGGGACTAATCCAAAGGTCCTGAAGGGACTAATCCAAAGGTCCTGAAGGGACTAATCCAAAGGTCCTGAAGGGGCTAATCCAAAGGTCCTGAAGGGGCTAATCCAAAGGTCCTGAAGGGGCTAATCCAAAGGTCCTGAAGGGGCTAATCCAAAGGTCCTGAAGGGGCTAATCCAAAGGTCCTGAAGGGACTAATCCAAAGGTCCTGAAGGGACTAATCCAAAGGTCCTGAAGGGGCTAATCCAAAGGTCCTGAAGGGGCTAATCCAAAGGTCCTGAAGGGACTAATCCAAAGGTCCTGAAGGGGCTAATCCAAAGGTCCTGAAGGGGCTAATCCAAAGGTCCTGAAGGGGCTAATCCAAAGGTCCTGAAGGGGCTAATCCAAAGGTCCTGAAGGGGCTAATCCAAAGGTCCTGAAGGGACTAATCCAAAGGTCCTGAAGGGACTAATCCAAAGGTCCTGAAGGGACTAATCCAAAGGTCCTGAAGGGACTAATCCAAAGGTCCAAAATGTGTGCATAGAGATGAACACTCTAGATATTGCATTTCTTTCATGGCAAGAAAGATATTATGATGCTTTCTTAAAAAAATAAATACAAGTTTACACATGATACACACTTGGTTTTATATCCATCACTATACTGGCTCCCATTTCATACATGATATCTATTTCATTGATGTGTAATGCCAGCCTGCCAGGCAACATTGCAGATATTGTATACCTCACAATGAATTTGCATAGTATCAAAAGTACATTAAATACATAAACTATACATGTAGTATGATTTCTAAGTGTGCTATTTATATTACCTTTTTAGCCAAGAACTTGGAAAAGGTATTTTGATTGTTAAATGAAAATTACTGATCATGATCAACATCATCATGATGTAACTTCCTTTGAAAGGTAGGTTTCCTTGAACCCTTGAAGTACTTGTAACATTTCATGATTTGAAGAAAGCATAATACAGAGCAAAGATACAATTTACATTCATGAAGGTTATTTTGAATAGTATATTTCAGTATTGTGGCATATCCTCATATATCTCACAGACACTTGATCAGCTCTGTCTAAAGAGCACCTTTTCTAAAAGAAATTTCCTTCAGCCTTTTAAAAAAGAATTGTTGTATTAAAGAGGAGTACTATGCATGCTACGTATACTGCACCCATAAACAATCATATTCAGTATTACAAATATAAAAACACAAAACAAAATATTTATATAGTTGAGTTTACAGTAATTTTGCTTGCAAACATACTATGTGATGTAATCAGATTACAAATTTGGAAAGACATTTTCCATCATGAAGTGTTAGAACAAATCACATTTATATCAACTTTATAAAACAAATTTCAAAATGTGACTATTGAGAAATTAGACTGTGCATGTATATGCCATTATTGTAAATTGCATAGAGTTGCAGCACACTACACTTGCAACACAGCTAGACACATGTAATATTCCAATAAGAAAAAATAAAATAGTAAAGAAGATTTAAGGAAAAAATAATTCAAATAGGATAAGTTCAACTATAAATAAATTATAAGTTACAAAGAGGAAGACATGGGGAGAATAATGGGATATAGAAATATCAAAAATGTTCATTAATAAAATGCAGTACATAAAACATTTTATATTAAACAGATATTATATAAAGAGTGAAAATTGCCCATTAAATGTAATCAAATAATTATAAATGTTTAAACCTGTATATAGACCTGCATAGTACATGTTATATGCACATGCACCGTATGAGTACATTTGTGTCTTATCCAATCACCAAAGAAACCTCCAGCTAAATAGCAACAATGGGAAAGTTAAGGAGAGCATATATTGGCCCAACTAATTGATTGAAAATGTTGAAATAGTATGAGAAAAGATATAGATCACAAATTCTGAATCTAAAAAAATAGCACAGCACAGAATAAGCCACAGCTTCCACGCCAAAATATCTGCCCCGCTGAGATTGCACCAGCGTTGCAAAGACTGCATTAATTTACATTACAGACGATGAGATGAGTTACAAAATAATATTGGGATCAAAGCAAATAATTCACATCTTGGTTTGAGGGGTTTCCAAAAATTGTTATATTAGCTTTCAATAAATAAACTCATCTTTAATACTCAGAAAGTTATTCATCACTGGACAATATTTTTGCCCAATGAAATGTAACTTTTACTATAAATTATTCATGTACAATTAAACTTGTTAATACTTATCCTTAAACCCCAGTAACCCAACATGATTTTATATTTTGGGATCAGTCCTGAACAGGTAAAACAATATACACATAGTATGTATATGTAGGGGACAATTATATGTCAAATATACAGCTAAAACAGCAATTGATACAAATGTCACTGGTGCATTTAAAATATCAATACCATGGCATACACATCATTTATATTGAACCAAACCCAGAACAAATCTGTTCACCAAGTTATGGTTGGAATACAATATATTTCATTTAAATAAACAAAATAATATGAGATGAAACTGAAAAGAAAGAGCTGTCCAATAATTCAGAAAATATAAGATATATTTTGGTACATATATATTTAAAGAATACACTCTTCAAGCAATGCATACAAACTTCAAATACCTACATGTAAAGAGAAAGACTAAGGATATCATTTAAATATACTATAGAGGATAGGTAGTGTAAGGGCGAAAGCTCCGTAGATAAAGACGACAGTGGATAGAGTACTCATTTTCATCTCCCACTCAAGCTTCTGCTCCGTGTCGCTAAGCAACTCTTCTAGCGTGCCCGTATCCCCAGCCATGCCGACGTCCGACATCTGTCTGACTCCCTTGATCTGTTCCGCCAGTCGACTGTTCCTGTCACTCATCAGTGTCTCGATCGCCTTCAGCTGCTCCGCTTGCAACTCTTCCTGCCTCTTCAGCATATTCTCCAGATTCTCAAACTTGGGGTCGCTGTCTCCTCGTCCCCCGAGGGAGTCCTTCAGCTGTTGTATGATTCCTGCGATCTCTTTGCTGTCCGATACGAGGTCTCTCTTGCCCAGGTCCTCGACGAGTGTCCGCAGCTCGTGCATCCTTCTGTGGTTCACGACGCTGGATCCTACGACACCAATCAGCGTACCGAGGACGGAGCCGATGACCGACCAGTACTTTGTGCGCTCCTCCTGAGCGCGTTGCCTTTCGTGGCTCTCCCGAACAGCGGCAGAGAGCTTGGAGAAGGTGTCACGTTCCTTTGTCTCTACGGTGCTGAATAATGTCTTGAGCTGGGTCTCTGCCTGCAGCATGCGGTGCTCTTCCGTTGCCAGGTCCAGGAACTTTGGGTCATCTCGTGGAGTCCTATCAAGCTTGCTTCGCAGTACGTGCAGCTCAGACTGTAGGTCATCCATCTTTTTCCCTGCTTCTGACACTTTCAACCTTGCCTCAAGAAATTCATCTTCAATCTGGATTCAAAAGAAATAATGAATTTGTTAAGCGTAATACATGGAAAAGCGTCTAAATAATTTGCATGTAAAACTAATACAAGCATGTAATAACTGGGTAACATGCTTATCTGTTGGTGCCAAGAATTATGATACACACGTACTTATCATTGCACACACATTTTCAACAGACAATTACCTACTTTTGTTTTGCTTTTGTATGATTACAGTAAAACTACATGTAATGCAGTTAACCCCTTAACTTGCAGGGGTGCATTCAAACATACATAGACTTCGTAGCAACTTGTCTTTAGCAGCCAACCTGTCAATAGTGGCCACAGCAAGTGACCCCCTACACAGACAAACAGTGTGATTGAACCTGTCTATAGATATGTCCCCCTGCCCCCCCCCCCCCCCCCCCCCCCCCTCAGCTCAGGCCTACTTAACCATTTTCAGAATTTGTCAATTAATCACAACTGTGACATTTACAAAAGTTTTAATCACTTCAAAGTTCCATTCAAATTCAGTTCAACATTAAATTTTAACTAGAAAATAGTGCTTTATTTGCTCTCATTCTCATTATTGATTAGAAAGTCTAGTAATTACTATAAATAAACTGGAAATGTAATCATGTAATTCTTAATTCCATAATGTCACTTTTTCAATTACCTCAGTCACTCTATTTTGAGCAGCTTTGACATCACTGATTCCAATGAACTGTTCATATGCCTTCATCGCACCAGCTGCCCGCCCGTTGCTCAGGGCGCGCACCATCTTGTCGACTCGCTCGTTTCCAGCGGGACCAGCGGTGTGTAGTGAAGCACGTAGTTTCATCCGTATAAGAGCAAATTTCTTGAAGTTAAAATGACACGCCATTATGAGACGTGTTCAGATGTGTCTCTTACACTTGATAAAGGGAAGAGCTAACTGTTTAGTTTAGGTTAATAGGAGCAAACACGTCGACTCCTGATCAAGAGTGGGTGGAACTCCATCAGCAAACGTGTCTTGATTTTCGAGACTACCGGTAGTGATTCCACAGTCTCACGATTTTCCTAATTTTGACGGCACAATTTGGCCTATATTTTGGTATGTCATAATTTATCCGAGATAATATCTTGGTCCTCGAGCTCAGAAGGCTCAAAACGCAAATTAAAAATTATATTACCAATTTAATTTAATTAATAACATTTAAAATAAATCAAAAGGTACAGGCGTCGTGAAGAGATGCAATGCCAATGTCTTCACAATGCAATAAGTCATACCGTTACGATAATAGAGATATCAGCTCGGCTCAGTTGTGCAAACAAACAAAAGAACTTGTAATAATTTTTAAAAAAGACACTTTCCCCAGCTCTCCGGCCGCTTCAGATATCTTGATAAATGATATCAGAGCCTCAGCTGATGAAAAGACACAGTAAGGATCAATGTGCTTACATTGCAAAGAACCAATGTCCCCCTCTACGCTTTTAATCTCTGTCCCAACATGCCCAATAATATTCATTTAATCATTTTGTAATAATTATGTTTGCACTTTTATTTGATGTAAATGAAAAGTGTTGCATATTCATGTTAATGTACTGATTACTTTATAATTCATGATTGTTTGCAGTGGCGTAGCGAGGGTCAAGTGATTGGGGGGGCACAGCTGCGAGGGAGCGTAGCGCCCGAGGGGGGGAGGGTGTGGGAGGGGGGTGTCCCCCCTCCCACGGTAGGGAGCTTTTGCAAATTTTTACTTGAAATAATGCAATTTGGTGCATACCGTGGAAGGAAATTTGATAATACTGAATTAAAGAAATCATTTCCCTCATGATAAAGTATACACACACAATCAAACCTACGTGCAGTGGCGTAGCTACGGGGGGGCACGGGGGGGCACGTGCCCCCCCCAATAATTTCGAAAAAACAATAGAAAACATAAGGGGCCATTTTTTGAAAAAACAAAGAAATACATAAGGTGTGCCCCCCCAATAATTTTCGTGCCCCCCCAATCAGTCCGACCACGCTACGCCACTGCCTACGTGTACACACACACCAGACTCAAATACTCTCACGCCGTATGCTTGTCTGCATTTATTTGGGGGAGGGTGTGGGAGGGGGTTCACCCCCTCCCAATTTTTTTGAAATTTTTGAAATTGGTGTTTAAAATATCACTGTAGAAGTATGGTCATTATTGTCTTTATCATTGTCTTAATCATGGGTGTTAAAATGGTATATAATAGTGAATCTACTCGTTACGTATTTTAAAACGGTAATAGCGAGGAAAGATTAAGCCCGTGAGATGGATCCACGTGATCCTGTATAATATATAGCCATCGATAAAGTCAAGGGCATTGAGCTCCAATGGAACTAAGCAAAAGTGGAGGGAGGGTGTGGGAGGGGGTGTCCCCCTCCCACAGTAGGGAGCTTTCGTATTTTGGGGCCTGAAATTGTGCGATTTGGTGCACACCTAAGACAGAAATTTCACGTAATATAAAGTATATAAGTATGGAACCAAACATACTTTTAAATGACAAAGGAGGGGGACAATCTCCTCCCCTTTCTAATGTGGGGGACATAATATTCCAATTTTATTTACATTCAGCGCATATGGACCGAATTTACTAAAAGATATATTATTTCAAATTATTTTATTTTCCGATGATAGTGTGCTATAGACATGATAGATGAGGGTCTAATAAATTTCGTATATATCAGTATTTCAGAATATGCGCGCGAAGCGCGCGGCAAAAATTAAGATTTACAGTCCTTTTCAAACTAAAAAAAAAAACAGCTATGCTCGGGTCCCTTGAATTAGTTTCAGTAGGCCTATGCTCAACTCATGCAGATATCGACTCTGGAGAAGATGACTGGTGCTCCTTCAATCATGATAATCAACAATATGCCTAGATTATGCATCATGAATTAATGGAACGGGTGCATTTGGAGTGAAGAAATTAGTAAAAGAAGTTTGTCTTTACCTAGACATTTAGGACTACGTAGTGCAGCTATGCGCCTTTATAGCCTGCATGAAGGCGTCAAAATTATCTATAAAAGCGGGAGGCAGATTCAAGATCCTAAAAGGGTCCTTGGTATGATAAACGATTTACCATGCTAGGAAGTTTGTTAGGCCTATACGCGCTCTATGTCTTCTGAAATGCGGTGAGCGTCGATCCTCGCGCACGGGACTGAAAATTTGCATAAGGCGCTATATTGGAAGGATTTTTCAAACTAATATAGGTGCGCTATTGCTAGTACTAGGGAACGACTGTTATGTTCTTGGTTATTATCGTTGATAATGATTATTATCACACATTAAATAAAACGTGATAATAATGAATGATATACATTGTAGACACATTTGTCTTCATGTCGCCCGTCATTATTATTTTTTATTTTTTTTGCCAAACGATTGGGGGGGGGGGGGGGGGGGCACGTGCCCCCCCGTGCCCCCCCGTAGCTACGCCACTGCTTGTACAACTTGAATAAATGCAAACAATAAAGTGTTATTTACAAAAATGTCGTTCATGGTATAGGTTCATCGCTCTCGACTCACTCCCTCCCTCTATAGCTTCATTCTCTCCCCGCTCTCTAATTTCCCACTAACACAATGAATAGTCATAAAAGCTTCTCTCCAATCAGTCAATTATATAGCTTTTACATTAAAGAAAATACATGTATTTGGTATTGCGTGGCCAATCAGATGGAGGAGGGGAGGAAGAGGGGGGGGGGGGGGGGGGGGGGGCAAGTGTCCCATATTAGAGACGAGCTGCAATCAATCTGTGTCAAAATTAAGATTGGTGACATTGGTGGCAAGAATTCTCGCAAGAGGAGGGGACAATGCCCTTACCCCCCCCCCCCCCCCCGTTTACTACACATTTACTACCCCACCTGCCCCATCGATATTAGGTTGTCAATAGTCGGTGTCTTATTGTCGAAAGTGTGTTTTATTGAGATTTGTTTTCGAGTGGTACACAGAACATTTTATATAGACCATCAGTAAAGTTTTTCTTTAAATGTCATTCTTCTCGCGGGAAAATTCGATTACCTAAAGACATCGATAACGAAATTACAATAACAGCGGTATCAAATGAATTCGTGATTTCCCAACCATCGTTAATATAGCGGTTTTATCATGTCTTTTTAAAGTTTTATTTTCAGCGGTGGGGTATTGGTTAGGACCAAGAGTCCAGTAAGCAGGTAAGGGGAGGGCAAGGGCGGGGGTGGGAGCAGAGAGGAGGGGACACAGAGAGGATCAGGGTTACCAATTAAAGGTGCACCTATAAAGTGTCAGATATTGCCCAAAATTTGAGTCTTCAATCCTATACCAAAATCATTGTAAGATAATTATGTCCGAATGATGTATGAAAGTTTCATTGAAAAAGAACACTGCTTTCCTGGTTTAAAAAGCGAAAAATTGCGGCAGCTTTTACAACGAATTACTGTATAACGTGTATGAGGTGTATGACCGTTCATTATTAACGCTCTTGAGCTGAATGATTATCAATGATAGATATCGTCATACTAAAGGGGCATTTAAAAAAAATCTAACCCTATTTTATTCTTCTCTTACCATAAGCCAAAAAACACGGTAGAAGAGAAATGTGGAAGCTTTAAGTGGAGTTAGACACTTTACTTTAGACACTTTACTGGTTTCACTGTTAATGATAAGTTATGAGCATCATAATTATTCACAAACTAAGCATGGTGGGTTTTTGTATCGCCTGCACTGACATTTTCTTTAAAATGGTGAAAGGTTTAGCCTATAACGAAATAAGCAGCCACCGACACCGACAAAGTTGAAAAACAAATCATCGTGTTAACAAAACAGGTTTTTATTATGACTGTGTCATTATATTCCAGCTCCTGCACTTTCGACAAATTAATACTGTACTACGCCGCCACAAAACGAATAATGGATGCGGTGACATGATGAAACGTGGTAACCTTTTCCCAAATCAATGTTATTTCCCCTATTGAGAATCTAATCAGAAGATGGGGGCCCTAAAGATTATGCATCCCCTGGAGGCCTGGATACACTTTATGAACGTTGGGACACAATCATGTTATTCTTCTCCCGCTTTTGGTGCTCATCCAAACTTGGCCCTCTCCCTATCGCTCTTCCCTCCACGATATTTGAGAGCCGACAATATATATACAGAATAGTATTTCGTGTTCATACTGTACCCAAAAAGCCAAATACTTAGCCAAAATAATGACGGTTTTATGCTAGTTCCTCAGAGGGTCGCGAGTCGAAGACATCTTTCCCCCAAACAATTCGTTATTACCTGCACTGTCTTGCAGAGCATTGGTCTCACGTACAGTCGTACGGCATGTACGGTCAGCGTGCATGATGAATATTATAGATGGTGGACAAGTGACTCAATTGGCCACTCAACATGGGATGATCAATTTGTGATATCTTTTAGTTCAGAGGAGATGATACAAATTAATTCATGCATATCAACGCCTAGTTATTGTATGTCCCTCAGCTGCCACTTATTCTGGAAATAGAATAAAAATAACCCTTTCATCATCTTCCCCCAATTTTTGTTAAGGGGCTCACCCTGACCCCATTTATGAGAAACCATGTGACCCTCTTTGCCTTCTTTCCTCCGGTCTTCCCAGCGACACCACTATGTTGATTCTCATGTAAAGTGTGGACACAATTTAGATTACATGAGAAAACAGTAAAACACAACATCCTCTTCCGTACTAATATTCCAGATTGGCATCCGCCAATCGATCTCAAAGCATCTCCCTGCATGGGTTATTATCTTGTCTACGATCGCAATGCCGTGTATATACATGAAACAGGGGCATGATGGGGGCACTTGCCTTCCTGAGAGAATTCTGCTCCATTCCCTACTGCCATTTACTCGAAGAAAGAAATTACTACGGGATAATAATAATGTTTAATACCCATTTCATCCATCATGTTTTGCTCTCGTTGTACTATTTATACTTTACCAAGCACCCCCTACACCCTTGCGCCTTGATGCTCTCCAATATGACCCTGTCTATCTCCTGGTTATTGATGGTAAAACGAATCTGCGTGAAGATGTCTCAATCATCACTCGATAATAAATGTGACAAACAACAAGAACAAGAGAAAGACAAACGACTCCATAATAATGTCTGGATAACGACCGGGATTGGCGTAGCTACCGGGGGGGGGGGGGGGGGGGGGCACGTACATAATGTAGATGTACCATGTGTACAAAGGGAAACAAAACGAGTGAAAATGTTGCTAACTGACCCCCCCCCCCCCCCCCCCCCCCCCGCCCGCCCGAAAAAGAAGCGCCTGTTGTATTCCATAGACACCGTATTCCCCAAATACGTTATTTAATCAATACCCTTTTTTTTTACACAAAGATAATTAAGAATGTTTGATTTCGAATTTCCTCACTAAAAATGTTATGAGATGAAAAAACTATCGGATATATATTTGCTGCACAGGATTAGAAAATAAAGTGTACCTTTTCTTCTTTTTCTTTTTGTCCTCAATTTCATCTTGATGTAAAACCATGATAATGGTGAGCTTAGGAAAATGAAAACAACATTAACGTCCGTTTATCTTTGTTTCTCCCCGAAGAAAGATAGGCAGGCATGCATGCGGGCGCAAGAAAAAAAAAACACGTTAAAAAAACTCTCGCAACAACCGAACGCCCGAAGTAAATATGGACGTTGTCATAGAAACGCAAGTCTAATATCGCATATAATTCATCATGGATTCATGGGGTTTATCGTTGCATCTTAAAGCTCTTAACATTCACAGGCCCAAATTGAAAGTTCAATTTGGGGTATTAGATGGATGATTATGCTCGCAGTATTGGATGAGGTTATCAAACAGTTATGAAATGCACACCACGGCTCCAGGTGCACATAATTATAAAGTTTACAATACTAAACGTGTTTCATATCGAGATGTATAGCATTTGTTAAAGGGATTTAGTAACATTGTCCGAATCCTCAAAATCCGAGTTCTAGCGGTTCCCTCATATCTTGTTGTATTCGTATTAACAATAGAAACATGGGACCGGTTTCGGTTTTTAGAATTTCACTTTCGTTAAAAAGATATTAACGATTGAAGTGTTCAGATGTTAAACTATCCATTGGATAGTCGTAACCGTGTACAAAGTCAGTGCAATGAGTTAGTGAATATCACTTTGCGTTTCTGCTCATTACTCTGCCATATAACGTCCATTTAACTTAAAATTTTCACACAATACTCATTGGACATAAAACAACGATATACATTACATCAACCATTCATCACTTTTTGCACCTGACAACAAAGTTACTAGATCCCTTTAAAGAAGATACGCTACTGCAAATAAATAACTACGATGAGTTATGATAAACATGTTGATATATTTTGATCATATAGATTGCAATATCTTCAGATGTATTTCCAGTCATTGTAAACATATACTTATTATATTTTAAAACAATAATCATACGTTATGTGAAAGCTACATTTTGTTGATAATTACAATAATAATATCTAATTAAACTTAAATGATTTGACAATAAAATTGTCATATTTCTATCCTGATAATTCGAAGTAAATTAACCCGAAGTTGTTCATAAGATATTACATTTTGTACAATAAAAGTTGAGCTTTTATCATGATTGTGTTTTTTATGTTTATTCTGAGAAATAATTTCACTTTTTAAATTGTTATTGTTATGTTCAAGATGTTTGGAATAAATTGAATATTTGAATTTACAATTCATGCATCATTGTGAAATACGGCGCTAGGAATAATCTTCAAAATGCCGCGGAAAATTATATTTTTAAAATTGCTTTTTTCCCTTATCTGCAGTGATGAAGCTGGGCGGATTATCATGATTATGGAGGGCAAATGCTCCTCTTTGGGAACCCCTGCCTTGTCACTGCGCCACTAATGAAGACCTTAATTCCAAAAGGCGCTAAATCACTTTTCAACTTTGGAGGGGGAAAAAACATGTTTATTTGTCCAACTTTGCACACATGCCTAATATGGGAATATGTAAATGGAACGTTCCATATTTTGCTTTTGATTGTGTGATTTGTCCTAACATTTTGGTTATTATATATGGCAACATTGCTTATAATGTACTGATATCGTTAACTATTTTGTTAATGGAAAGTGGAATTAGCGCCTTTTGGAGCTAATCTCTTCAAAATCAGATAATGAATGTATCATTAATTGAGTTGCTTATGCTACGGTCACAACTCGGAGCGGCGACCGCCCGATTTGTAGCCTGCTCGGTCGCCGCTGGAATTTAGGCATCGCCCAACGATTTTGGGGAAGTCGAGCAGGCTGTAGAGCCCCAGCGGTGCCTGGGCGGTTCCCTGTCGGTGTCCCGTCGGTCACCGGTCGATTTTAGGTCACAACTGGGCTAAATTAGGGAGTTAGCTCCGCGCGGCGTCCCGGCAGTGATCGACCGATGACCCACCGGTTCCCGAGCGGTCTCCCACCGGTCACCGGCTGATTTTTAAGAAATCGCCCGGCGACCGGACTGTGACCGGCAGGTCACCTGTAGGTGTCCCGTAGGCGTACCGGCGGCGACCCGCCAGGCTCCGCCGGGCAACCTGAGTTCCGTACGGATGGCGTGAAAGTTTACCTGCAGGACTTTATAATGTTTGATGATTACACAACCTTGCATTTGTTTTGTTTGCCTTGTTTGTATGATTTGTCACCTGAGAAAGAAATCCATGATGTGCCAAGTAAATCAAGCCTAATACAATGTAGTATTAACTGAATTTACTCCGATCTTGCCTTGTACCTTATTCTTTGTTTTTAATGAAGAGTCTTTAATTTGCAGTAAATAAAAATTGAAGACTACCCAGCTAGCCACCTGACGTCGGGCCGATGTCGGAATTTGGTTGCCGGATGTCGGCATATCGCCGTTGGCTCGAGGTTAAAATGTCCGCCAGCCCAACATCGTCACGACGTCATTTTTGTGATATATTGGCATAACGTCATTTTCCGACAATGGCCCAACATCATCTCATGACATGATGTTGGGCCATTGTCGGAAAATGACGTTATGCCAATATATCACAAAAATGACGTCGTGACGATGTTGGGCTGGCGGACATTTTAACCTCGAGCCAACGGCGATATGCCGACATCCGGCAACCAAATTCCGACATCGGCCCAACGTCAGGTGGCTAGCTGGGTAGTGGGGTGTATTCTGAAAACCACTTTAAGTTAAAATTATGTTGAAATTGTATCTACGTCATATCTCCGTCACTAAAATATGTTTTCGCAAGTCGCTATTCCTTAAAGGGATAGTTGAGTTCTGGTAAGGAGAGTAATGTTTTGGTGAAACTGAATTTTAGTAACCAAAACCTGCATCATTAGACTACACAAGATTACAAATGACTTAGTAAAGATCATTATCATTAAAAAAAAGAGCCGTTAAAACGTAAGAGGGCGCTCTCAAACATATCAAACACACTAGAGATTAACACATTTCAGTAAAACTAACAAGTGATTTAGAGTTTGAATACTTATAATTACATCTGTTAATAGCTTTCACCTCCCTGGTTCTCTATCACCTTCCAACATCGTTTCTTCCAGCCCCTGTCACCTTCCAGGAGATTTGGAAGAATTGTGTGTCGCCCCTTTAAATCAATGGGTGATTTCAAGTATGGTGTTTGGGGTTGGTGTTAGTGTTTATTAAACACTAACACCGGCCTTAGGCGCCATATTTGAAATCCCCCAATGTCACTGTATACCATCCTAACACGAAGTCATCTCAAATATGGTGCCTTAAGGCCGGTGTTAGTGTTTAATAAGCACTAACACCAACCCCAAACACCATACTTGAAATCACCCAATATCACACCCGGAAGTTCTGAAGCACACTGTCCAAGAAAGTCTGTAAATTCCACAAAAAACGCTCAAATTTGCTGGGAATTGTTTCTACATGTAGACTGACATCTTGTTTACAAAAGTTCATTGACATTTACTCACTGTGCCTCAGGAAGAACACGAGAG
The DNA here is from genome assembly GCA_037951105.1 of Echinarachnius parma. NCBI lineage: Eukaryota > Metazoa > Echinodermata > Echinoidea > Clypeasteroida > Echinarachniidae > Echinarachnius > Echinarachnius parma. The sequence goes on along the minus strand of JBAMJV010000269.1, from coordinate 33,717 downwards.
GGCAGCATTACTACTTATACAGGTAGGGCATACTTAGCTGCATCACCCTATAGGTCATCGGCTGCCGAGCGGTCGCCGCCCGGTGACCGACTGATCTCCCAGCGGCGACCGGGCGGCGACCGCTCGGCAGCCGATGACCTATTTTACCTATTTTTGACCTAAATCGCTCGACGGCGACCGCTCGATTAGGTCGGTGCCCGGACGGCGACCGCTCGGCCACCGAGCGTATTTTGGGCGGCGAGTGAAAAGTGAGCAGGCGCCGCCCAAATTTTAACTCCGCGCTAAAACTTCAGCGGCGACCGAGCGATGCCTAAAAACCAGCGGTGCCTGGGCGGCCGCCGCTCGGTGACCGAGCGATTTTGGCTAAAAACTCGCCGCCCGGCCGCCGAGCAGGCTACTTTTTGGGGTTGTGACCATAGCATTAGGTACTCTCTTCATCAACACATCCTTTATCCTATCAAGATCACCCTTGTTCATGTTGTTACAGCATTGTTCGATCTTATTATGAGGGGGAGCTATGTGTTTAAAATGGTTTTATGCTCCTGGCTTTCTTTAAAACAGGTACAATACATGCCTACAAATCTGCAAACAAACAAAACGTTTCTGTGAAAATCGTGATCGGTGTACAAATAGCGCGAGGAGTGCACGCGCTTTATACTATTATGATAAACATTTTCTGTTTTCGGTCGCTAACGGGGTGGAGAAAAAAGTATTTGAGCTAACGAAATTTCCGCCCCTTGAGATGAGAACGGATACGAAATATTAGCAATCTTTCCTGATATCTATCTCTTGCTGAGGGGCATGTATATAAGCAAACAATAACATTATCTTTTGTTTGCTGGCAATCTAGCAATCTAATTTTCTCCCGAAGACGACCTCCCATTGACCCTAATCTGTTCCTGAGGGGTCATTGTTTGCCCAGTTCAAGGAGCGATTTCCACTGATATGCCTCTTATCCTCTCAGTCTTAAGATCGCATCTATACATCTATAAATATAGTATCCAGACTGTGGTGTAAGAGAGAAGGAATGGGGGTATACGTTATAAAAAAATTACTATTAGCTTTTGAACTGTATTTTCATCGCATTTTATGCCGTTGCTTTTGTAAGGAAATTACAATTGAGTCCAATTGTCCGTGATGCAGTAATCGTATCCCTTCATGTACTACCCCCAGTCTGAGAAAAAATAAGAAAATATAAACTTTGCTGCCGATTGCCATCAAATGTTGAGCCCCCCCCCCCCCCCCCCCAACCCCTGTATGAGTTGTCCACGGCTACGCCAGTGTAGGTTCGCCGAGTCCCAAGTGGCCTTAGACGAATATTTACCCTGGCCCAATCGAAGGATGTGGCGGATCCCGAGTGGTAGTCCCAAGGTAGAGAATGGTGACGATTTTGCTAGGAGCCTCTTTACGCATGCATCGTCGAGTCACATTCAGCAACCCTCTTGCTTATTATTGCATAGCGAAATAGTATCCTACTTGTGGAATTTCTCAACGTGGGCGAAATTGAGTTACTGTGCATGTGTGTGTTTGTTGGTTGGTTGGTTGGTTGGTTGGTCGGTCGGTCGGTCGGTCGGTCGGTCGGTCGGTCGGTCGGTCGGTCGGTCGGTCGGTCGGTCGGTCGGTCGGTCGGTCGGAAGGTCGGAAGGTTGGTTGGTAGCTTGGTAGGTTGTTTAGGTTGTCTTGTTGATTAGTTTGACCGTTTTCAATGTCACCTTGTCTGTGGTTTGTATGTTTGTCTGTTTGTTTGTCTATGTGTATATGTGTTTTATCTGCAGTGCGGTATTTTGTTTGAATATTTTAAAGCCATATGTTTTGTATTTCACCCAATATGCCAAATCAAAAAGAATGATATTCACCTCCTATATCGCCTGAAAAGTATGCAAATATTTCCCGGATATTATATTTACAGTATCCGATGCATGTTATTGTTTTCAAACCTCCCAGGCGCTGCTTTCCCCATCCAAACAATCGTTACTCAGTAATACTAGGTCATTGTCAGGGTGGAATTTGGTAGACGAACGACAATTAGTACAGATGATAGAAGAAGAATCAACATTATCTCCAGTCTCACATTGTTTATATTTAATATATATTAATGTGAACGTGCTCACAACTAAATACATCAAAAAAATACTTATTAAAGTATACAGTGTGTCATTAAAAATCATATCTTTATTAACATAAAGGTAAACTAGAAGCGTTTACATTCCTTGAATAACTTGCAATAATCAGGCTTGGTAACCAGATAGAGCTAATCTTGGCATTAAAATAAATTGTCACACCCTTGTGGCTATTCATTTTATTAAAGACATAACAAGATTTCTGACAGCATATTTTTCTAAGAAACATCCATTATAGTCACATGCTTTTTAAAAAGGTAATGCGTTGAATTACCCTCAAGTCCTATTGGGCCTCAAAACCCTCAAACTATTGGGCCAATTATGCATATCACCGGTAAACAAAAAAAACAAAAACTAGAGCATTGGATTACAAATTGCCCCTCCCCTCCCATCCCGGCAAATTTGTCCTCCCTCCCTGCATGCTCCATTGTCTGAATACATTTATAATACTAGCAAATTACCCGTCACCAGATCTTTGAGTAAGATAATGTTGTATGTTGTATATTTGTATTTCGTTATTTTTTGTATCTATCCTGTAAAAAACATTTGGTCAATTAATGGAATCTCTGTTTGAATGGTTATGATATGATTTAATAAGTGTATAATTAAAAATACAATCTCATATTCACAGGCATATGCGTACACGGGGGGGGGGGGGGGGGGGGGGGAGGTTCAAATTTCACTTTGATGAAAAAGGGCTGTTTTGGGGTTTCCCCCCCCCCCCCCCCTCAAAAACATATTCACGGACACCATGAACCCCCCTCACAAATTCTTCACCGACACCCCCGCCCCCTTTTGAAAGAATCTTCACCAGTACCCCCTCTCGAGAAAATCTTCATCGACACCCCCCTCGCGTCGAAAAATATTCACCGACAACCCCCCCCCCTCGAAAAATCTTCTCCTACACCCCCACCACCCCCCTTCGAAAGAATCTTCACTGTTACTCCCTCTCAATAAAATCTTTACTGACACCCCCCTAGAAAATTCTTCACCGACAACCCCCCCCCCCTCGAAAAATCTTCACAGACACCCCCCCTTTCAAGATTCTTCACCGACACCCCCCCCCCCCCCCCGGTGGTGATTCAATCTCATATTCAAAGGCATATGGGTGGGGGGTGTGGGGGGGGGGGGGTGAGGACACCCACCCCCCTTACAAATTCTTCACCGACACTCTCCCTCGAAAATTCTTCACCGACAGCCCCCCCCCCCCTCCCCACTCGAAATACTTGACCGACACCTGACCCCTCAAAAATGTTGGTTGAGGAAATAACCACCCCCCCCCCCTCAAAAAATATTCACGGACACCCACTCCCCTCACAAATTCTTCAGCGACACCGAAAGAATCTTCACTGGTACCCCCTCTGAAAAAATCTTCACTGACACCCCCCTCGAAAAATCCCCCACCCCCCATCGAGATTCTTCACCAACATCCCTCCCCCCTTCGAAAATTCTTCACCGCCCCCCCCCCCCCCACGAAATATTTGACCGACACCACCCTCGAAAATTCTTCACCGACACCCCCCTCGAAATACTTGACCGACACCCCCTCGAGTTACTTGACCGACACCCCCCTCGAAATACTTGGCCAACACCCAGCCCGTCGAAAATTTTGGTTGACGCAATAACCCCCCCTACCCCCCCCCCCCCCCTTGTAAAAACCCTAGGTATGCTGCCAGCGATCACATGTCAAACAATAAACAGTATTAATTAAATCGTTGTCAAGTAGATCAATAACCCTAATTCCTTGCTCTTCTTGTTTACACGTTATTTACAAAAAGCACACATTTTTTATACTTCAGTACAACAAAGTATGCACTTCGAGCAAACATTTACAATTAGCCTGTATTCAGAAAATTAAACCAGTGACAGAGAGAAACCTATTTTGGTAGCCGTATACCCTGTTTTGCTAATTTTGCGAATATCGTGTTGAAAATGTGAACAAAAATCACCGATCAAATTCAGTCATGCATATATACGGACATGTACAATCACACGAATGTGTGTACAATGTAGTAGATTGTGCGTTGACAATGCACAGATGCCGGACCTACAATATTCCGCTACTCTGTATATAGTCTATGCAAATTCCCCGCCCGACGGTCGCTTTCGCTTTTGGAATGTACCGTCCGTTTCTTGATAGAAATACATATATTTCATCAGATTTGTTTTAATTCTATTCGAAAATCAGTCATTACAATTTTTAAATCCATATTATTTAAAAGTTTGAAAAAACAATTCGCAAGCAAATTACGATAGTCTTAATTCAGGCGCACACAGCGGCACACGTGTTATTTCCGATTTGACAGGCATACGATAATGTGCGTAAGTAATTTACAACGTATCGATTCCAGGCTGAACAAAGACTACATAATGAAAGGTCATTTCAGCAACACACTTTTCACGGTACTTCCGTCGCAAGCATGTGCGATGATCAGCGCTCGACGCGACTGCATGGCAAATGAACGTGGAATATTGGCCGATTCATAACTGACCACTGGTCAAACTGACCCCGACCTGACCCAGACCACAAACCTCTATGGGTCATCACCAATCACTACCCAAAGTTTGATGTTGGTGCCTCAATGCACTACGAAATGCATAGATGGACAGACAGACATACAGACAGACAGACAGACATACATACGTAATCGGCTACTTTAGTATAGTAGAAATCCACATTTTACATAAGGTGCACCTGTAATTTTGAACATTGACATGCATCCCCCCCCCCCCCCCCGTCCCCCACCAGAAACCAACCAAAATATTGGTTAAAGTTGACCTTTTAGTCGCCTCAAAGCGACCTTCTGTTCAACACGATTCCACTTTTAAGCTGGAAAAACAAATGAAGTGCATGTCCCTCAAGATGCATGTTTATGCCTCATTTATGCCACAGGTTCACTAACCCTGCTCGAGAGTTATTAATGCATTAACGACAACAGTAAACATGCACATTGGTATTGAACCGGACAGTACAGCACGCCTTTACCTGTATATAATAATGTGATAGACAAAGAAGGACATAATGCATTATTGACGTTAAACCCTTCATTACGATTATACCGAGTGTTTTCATATCTGGGGTAGATTATAAAGTTTATGTTTTAATCAAAATAATAATAATGATACTACTACTACTACTACTACTACTACTACTACTACTACTACTACTACTACTACTACTACTACTACTACTACTACTACTACTACTACTACTACTACTACTACTACTACTACTACTACTACTACTACTACTACTACTACTACTACTACTACTACTACTACTACTACTACTACTACTACTACTACTACTACTACTACTACTACTACTACTACTACTACTACTACTACTACTACTACTACAACTACTACTACTACTACTACTACTAATAATAATAATATATAGCATTTATAGAGCGCCATGCATCTAGGTGGCCTATTCAGTCTTGCGCACCATCTTAACTCCCAGGGGAGCATACTAGCCCAAGCTGCCCCACTTATTTAACACCCGATCACGTATTGGCGGTAGAACGCTTTGGAGACGTACCTTATTCAGGATTATTGACTTTTTCCATATATCTCCCACTGAATTTCATGCTTTGTTTTTGTTTAATTATTAGTTAGTTTGTTAGTTTGTTTGTTGGCCTGTTTGTTAGTTTGTTTGTTGGCCTGTTTGTTTGTTTGTTTGTTTGTTTGGTTGTTTGTTGTTTTGTTTGTTCGTGGTTTGCACTAGGCGATACAAAAGGAGTATAAATATTTCGGACATTTTTATAGTTGTCATTCTTATTACACAGGCATAATTTAAAACAAGACGTAGTTGTGCACTTGCTATCCCGCTTGCTATAATTATACCCTGTATTGTGTTGTTGGCATGATCGTAGGTTTCGTACTTGTAGCATACTGACGCCATCCTGGATTTCTAGAGTACTTTCTATCCTTTCGTGATTAATAGAGCATTACTTACGAGCTTCGCAAACTACACGCTTTAGATCTATCAGTTTTGCCATGATAATGGGCTCGATATTTCCACCACACAATCTACAACGAACTACATGTTCGCTTCAAGGTTCAAACCATTAATCATACAAAATGGCTTCACTCAGTAGACATCAAAAGCAGATTGCACCGCTAACTGCGGTCGTCTGCTGAATGTGAGGTAACACGTTTGAAGCATGATCACCTCGTCCAACCTAAATTCTCCTTGGTCATTTTCTCTCATTTTTATATACTGGTTGTTAAAGGGATCTAGTAACTTTGTTGACATGTGAAAAAGTGATGAATAGTTCATTATGATCTGATATGTCCACTGAATAATGTGTGTAAAGTTCACGTTAAATGGATGTTACATGGCCGAGTAATGAGCAAAAATGCAAAGTGATATACCTTGACTCATTGCACTAACTTTGTACACGTTCATGACTCTCCAGTGGAACGTTACGATCCAAACACGAATTCAATCGTAAATATCTTTTAACGAAAGTGAAACTCGAAAAAAACAAAACCTGTTCCATGCTTCAATTGGTGATACAAATACAACAAGGTATGAGAGAACCACTAGTTTTGTGAATGTTGGCAATGTTACTAGATCCCTTTGAAACCCTATTGTCGTATATACTTTGGAACTGCTCAAAACGACCCGGCAATTAAACCTCCCAAATCACCAACATTTCAAATGACATATCACTTGAATGTAGACTCGGTCAAGTCTATTTTGTCAAATTTTCAGCTACCTTTTATGCATGATATTTTGTGCAAAGTATGCAAAAAAACATTTTCTCTGACGCGGTGAAAGGAGTGGATAACGGTTATTTTGTAATTGATAGTGAAATGATCTCGTGACTAGCAAAACAAACCTTTCTGTAAAAGTAATGTTAACCTGTTTGGCCCTAAGCTTCGGATATTTCCTGTTTATAAGGACCGATCATGTATTATTTAAGTTGGTTTATTCTAAAATGTTGATCTTACTGTCACACGCAAGTTGTATTTTACGAATGTTAAAGTTTTGTTGAAGGCTGCCACTCTTCATCCATTGCAAACCCCCTCCGTGCCCCCAATAATTGAGTTTACTCTCGCTGCACCGAATACCTCAACTTCTTGAATATTTTCTCCCGTTTCCATGGTTTCTTGGTAAACTAATCATTATTTACAGCAGCTTTCTCCGAAGAGAGCAAACAATGAGTACCTAATTACACCGAAATGTGGCATAGCAATCGTATATTAATCAACTGAAGTGCTCCTCTGGAAACTTATACAAAAATTGTAAAATACTATATTGCTGTTATATTTCTGTATCTATAAGGTACCTCCTTCCCCCACTCTGATATCAGCAAACTCATCGACATTACAAACGAGGACATTTTGTTATTGCATAGTTAGTCATACTAAAGAACACAATGAGAGGTTCAGAATTATGACAGCACTCCTTTGTATTTCTTATCTCAGATTTGTTCTTGTTACACTGTCCAGACCAAATGTTGCACTAGCGTCTATTGTCTGTCATCCGAGAGCCTTACATAATTTGAAAAGAAAATTTATTTTGAAGGATAATGTTCGTTGTCTCCGAATGGTCATCAAAATGCAGTCAACTGAAATTATGATTCGTGAAATCGAACTTCATTTTAAGAACAGACACATAAACTTGCCCAGATATACTTTCCAGTTCTCAGATATTCAAATAATTGGAATACTTGAATACACGATAATAATTTATGATTTCAACAAAATCACAAATCACAATTTCTTATAAATACATGAACATTGTACATCCAAAGGAATTCAACTATGATCGATCCACCTTTAACATGTTTAATTGTCTTATTTAGAGGTCTATTAAAAGTTATGAACATCTTTCAGTTTTATAATTAAATGTTTAAAATATATCTTTTACATTATTTTGATACTTTGTAAGACTCTGAATATCCCATAAGTTTTATTTCCAAAAGTTAGACGCGAAAGAAAAACGATATTTATAGGAATACATTCCTCTTCTAGTTATTTTATACAATTGACTCTAACATTTTGGCATTATATTCGACCATAATTTCGTTTGAAAGCACCCGACATTAAACAACCGGAAAGTATCAGGCTGTCTCCATATCGTCTTCAAATGGAATTTTGTTATTAAAATGGCGAATCGAATGTAAAAAGTGTCCATCACTTTCTTTGAAAAGTAAAGTAATAATCTCCAGGGCTTATTTAGGTTTGCCAATCAATCAGTGTGACTCTTGCGAAATAAGTTTTTACAAAATATCTCGAAATACATCTTCATACATTTATATATAACGATTTATTATGGATCGATTGCAGTTGCATATCATCTTTTTCTGTTTCTTGATATATATATATTTACTATTTATCAATATATCTTACCTGTATGTCTGTATGTATGTTTGTATATACATGTATTCATATACTATATATCTATCTATCTATACCTACCTCTCCCTTTCCTTTCACTCCTTCTCAACTCATTTTGTTTTCTTTGTCTATCTTCCCTTCTCCTCGTCCTTTTCCTGCATGCTATATCCACCCCAATATCCCAATATCTTTATAGTACAACATTTTGTCAAATTCGAGCATTTTCCTCCAAAGATAGATTAATCTCTGAAAGTCAGATATGAAATTCAGTTATAGTTTTATCAGTGCTTCTGCAATCTATACATTAAGATAATTGTGGTCACATCAGAGCTCAAGTTTATTTTTTTTTTCGTGAAGAAGACTGCTTTTTTAAAACCCGTATTTGAGAGGCTGATCTGTTGATAGCCTCGGGGGAATGAATGCTATCCATGATGCTCGAGGCAAATCGGAGTGTTGGGTTTACGGAACCGAATCTCAAAGAATGTAATTATTTTAACGAGTTTGCTTGTGTGTTTAATTTAAAGGTGAATGACAGTAGTGGGAAACGCCCCACCCCACCCTCCCCCCCCCCAAAAAAAAAATGAAATGTACGCTCTTATTACCAACCATGTGAAAGAATACAATTTTACTAATATGGGATTATACAAATTTGGCCAAGAAACCGCCTAATAATTGATATATTTGCATAATTATAAAATTTATCTACTGTACATTGATATCGCCAACGCGGAATCGCCATACGTTACGTGCAAATAACCTCTCGTGCGTTACACGAGGTCTTCGCTATACGGGCTTGTCCCCGGCTTGTCGAAATCTCCAGCCCACCGCTAGCGGCGAGGACAGGTGCGAACGGGCGGTGGATTTATACATTTCACGGGTGGATATTGGATTTCTTCCGATATTTCTGTATTTAACGATGCTTAGGTTCGGATTTTACCACACAAGCCCTATTTAGATACTTATTCAACAATATTAATCAATATAGATGTTTTCGGCTACTTTCCCAAAACTGGTATTGGGCTTTTACTTCCTGTGAACATGGTTAAGAAGCTTAAATTTACCCAGTGGCACGAGTGGTGTAGTTAGGGTGCAAATGGGGAGGGGGGGGGGGGGGGGGGGAGGTTCACCCCTGTGGAAAAATCCTGTTGGGGGGGGGGGGGGGGGGCGGGGGGTAACTTGCCCATCGGTCTACATCCAGCTGACCTCACAAGTATCTCACGTATCCATTACTATAAATATATCTCGAGATCAATTATAATCCAACACCGCATTATGCTTTTTGAGTTAGTTTGATTTAGTTTATCATTTAGATTGTTCAATCATACATGAACAAATTATTAGCTAAAACTGGTAATATGTAAGAATATGTGTCACTTTTTGTCCTTTTCACGTTGATACATTCATTTCTTAACCGTCATGAAAGTGACCGATGGTGCACCTTAAAGGCACATTAACTCTCAAAATACCATGGATATAAGTCTACGGACATGTTGAATATAATATTATGGTGTAGAAGGGCAACTCTGTTAAAAAATAAATTTAAAAGGTGATAAAACTGTAATTGCCTGTTTACAGTGAAAAAAGGAGTGTGGGGGAGGACAGATGGATTAGATACCATGAGCAAAATACGGCTGAAAACCCCTTCGTATATAGGCTTCGTAAGAAAAAGTAGGTTATTCGCAATTGCTGGATATAGATAAAGTGTTCGAGGAATATGTCACGCTTTTTAAATTCATCTCAATGTTTATTCGTATAGGCCTGTCATGCCTGTTATGTAGATTTTCGAAGAGTCGCTCAATTTCCCAAGTTAATTTTAATAAGGTATTGCCCACGCATACTTTGTATTAAACAAAATTATTAAAAGTGGCTTGAGTAACTAGAATTAAAAGGGCGTTTTGTTGTCGATCACTGTCGATGGTGAAGGTAATGAATAATGATGATGTTGTTGATGATGATGATGATGATGATGATGATGATGATGATGATGATGATGATGATGATGATGATGATGATGATGATGATTTTGATGATGATGATGATGATGATGATGATGACGATGATTTTGATGATGATGATGATTTTAATGATGATGATGATTATTATGATGATTTTGATGATGAAGATGATGATGTTTTTGTTAATTACAACGATGTTGACGATGGTGATAATAATGCTTATGATTATGATATTGATGGTGGTGAATTTGGTGATAATAATGAAGAATAATGATGGTCATAGTGAAATAATATCAATTCAGCGCAATATTCTGGGATCTCTGGGTAATTTTATTTACGTCTCGTATAACATTGCTACGTGTATATTAACTTTTGGTATACTGAAAGTTGTAATCGTCTTCTCATTCTGTATTCATGAAGGACAGAATAATCCCCATTCCTCATCTGAGTAGTTTGAAATCGCCTAGGAATAATTACCGGATCAAGGCGAGTTCGTAAATCTTTAAATTCCTTAAGTAGATCCTCCGTATAAATTAAAGGGATCTATAGTATAACATAATTGTCCTCATCCAAACTAAAGTTACTTAGCACTCTAGTGGATCCATTAAACCTTGTTGTATTCGCACTACGACTAGAAGCATGGCACAGGTTTTTGTTTTTTGAATTTCCTTTACGTTAAAAATATATTTACAATGTTTACGATTGAAGTTTTCGGATCGTGATTATCTACTGGAAAGTTATAACTCCTTAGAAAGTCAGTGCAATGAGTTAGCGAATATCACTTTGCATTTTCGCTCATTATACTCGACCATATAACATTAATTTAACGTTACATGTTCACACATTACTAAGTGGATAATAGTCCCACTGCACCGTTTCTCCTTCCATTTCCTATCTGACCAAATTGTGGCGTAATGGTCAGTATCTAGCAAATGTTGAAGTTCCATGACGTTTCGTTTCACGCGAAACGGAGACGAATTAAAAATATCTTACTATAGTCCATTCCGAACTTGGTCCGCATCATTTCGTTTCCTGCTAGTACCTTCTGGATGACCCCACTAGTACACCAGTCTGTTAAACTCGAGCATTTTCCTCCTTCCGGATGTCAAACGGATGTAAACGGAAGGAGAAACGATGCAGTGTGACTATAGGCTATATTAGCTTTTGCAATTGTCAAAGAAACTTTCTTTGACTAATCCAGACCTGATTTGTTTTCGTTTATACGTTGCTTTTAAAAGTGTCCTATAATCTTCTTAGCTCTCCATTTTATTTGAACTAGTGTACATCCCCTCAAAGTATAGCCTCTCTAAAATGTTTATTAATCTCTGTCTTACTCAAAATAATAATATAAATGCTTCTGTGCTAATCCTTTGAAAGGACTGCGCGCGTTGCCAATAAACACATTTATCAAGATTATACTTATGAAAGATGACATTTAAGTCAATACCGTAAGTGTAAAGTGGTTCGTTCTCTCCCTCTGTCTGATTTCCTCTCGTGTTTAGCTTCTTCCTCTGCCTTCATTTATAAGTCTTCTTTATTCCCTTTTCAAATTATCATTACTATATTTTATTTTCACTCATGAGATGGATTGCCTTCCTTTCGTGTCTTCTTTATTGTAAGTTGTTGTATAAGTATCTAATGTATATTTCTTTCCTGAATATAGTTTTTGTTTTTTGGGCAATTTTAATGCACTGATGCACAAAATAATACAAGTATAACGACTCGAAATTTAGTAGTAATTTAAAAGCTGACCTGGAATATTAGGCACTGGCGTATATTGCTAATTTGAATAAGAATATAGTTTGCTACATGCAACGATGATTTGTAAGCACATTATTTGACTGATAGCCACCGCTTATTTATATGAGAATCCAGGTGTTAGGTCAAATTAATATAGGATTTCTCGGTCAATTTCGTAAGCTTTTCATTCGTTTTAATACAAATGTCATTCAAATTAGCGAAATACAGCTGTCGGCTTATAAATTTCATTCAAAATTGCACTTTTTTCATTTGATTTACTTATTTGGTCAATGTATTTAGCACTTGTTTCATTCAATTTAACAACCGCTTGCAAATGCGCAGTTTGCATTCATTTTCGTCAACAATGGCAAATCGGACGTCCGGACCATTCAATTTCACTTTGGGTCATTCTAAATAACAAAGTTTTCATTCATATTCGCCTATCTTTACAAACCTATGGTATACATGGTATATTCTCATCTAAATTAAACCAAATGAGTTATATAACATGTATTGTCATTCTTGGTCAATATCCGGTGATGTGTATTCAGATTTTATACGTGTATTCTTTGATTTGTGTCCACATGACATGAGTTATTGAGATGTGCGCGCAGTGAGAAAACAATGTATCAAACTCATTAATGATTGTGTAGCGTGATTGTGCTTGTTTCTGTATGTGATCGTGATTGTGATTGTGATTCAGTGCGATGGTGATTCAGATTTTGATTGTGATTATGATTGTGATTGAACTTATACTCATAGATTGTTCTTAACATGTTCAATACAGACTAAATATAATTTACACAAATATAAATGGCCTCAAAGAGATTACGAACATCAAATAAATTATCAAAAACAAAACCAAACAAAACATGAAAATAAATCAATGTATAGAGTATTGATACCCCCCCCCCCCCCCCCACACACACACCATTATGGTACGCGCGTCACTCCAATAAATACAACTGTAGTCTGTAAACACATACTTTGCATGCGCATATATCATTGCATATTCATAAAAAGACACTGCTTAGTTCCATGCTAATTATATACCAATGATGTGGCTATACTAGGTTATATCTACTTAACACATGATCGTTCAGTTGCTAAATAGTGTTGATTTAGTGGGTATACACCCCTAGTGAGGACAAGTAAAATGTTTGTTGCTTACCAAACCGTACAATTTGAAATGGATTTAGCATGGAACTAAGCTTGCGGGGTTCTATGATCATACTGGGTGAGATTATTGTCTGCAAAACGTGTGAAATTGTATGCAAAGAAACGAATTTGAATTCACGGAAGACGTTCGAATCGTCTCGCTTTAAAAATAACAGCTGCGGTGACAGAATCGGCGAAATTGAATGAACATAAAATTAATTTGTTCGGCTAACTTACGAAATTGACCGAGAAATCCTATATTTAATTGTGCAACCAACATGTTACGCTTCCACAGCTCTTATTTAATATGCCTAATACTGGTCAACTCCCTTTAAACGATTTTTAAAGAATTACACAGAGCATATACAATTACAATTACAGTTTTCTTGCATGCACATCAATCTGCGATTCTACATAGAAGATAAGTAAAGTTTTGTTTACGGTAAATTGCCATTATTAGGAATATGTAAGACACCGGAGGGTGACCCATATGTAGTAATTACCATGGCTGAACAGAATACCTACTAAAGGCGTACATTATCAGTCTTTGCCAGAAGAATAATAAACATTAGACAAAAAGGAAAGTATCACTCTAATCATGCAAATTGCAGAATGAATAAGGCATATTATATGGATGTTTTCTGCCTCATATGCGCTTGGAGGAAAATGATTAAATTTCTTGGAATAACGAGCTATCTATATATAAGATCATTGCATTACACTTAATATTGCGTTCAGTGGGGTGATCCAATTGTGTGGAGGGGACAACAACATTTACTCCTTCTTTTCTTTCTCGTCTCAGCAATCATATACAGCTGACAAGCAACAATGAGAGAGGAAGGGAGAACATCCAGGAAGTCTCCATTCTATTTTCCCTCATCCCACATCCTTCATCCTTAAAGGGATCTAGTAACATTGTCCAAATCCACAAATCTTACTTGGAACTCTATAGTGGTTCTCGCATATCTTTTGTATTCGTATCATGTCAACAAAGTTACTAGATCCCTTGAATCCTTCGTCCATGTTAGTTCATTTCATATCAAGGAGGTATGGTCATATGAGGAGGAATGGGTTGGAGTGGCAGTATAATGGGGGGGGGGGGGGGGGGGTGAATTCCAAATCCCCGTTGATTGTCAAACCCCCCCCCCCCTCATCTTGCCCCCTTCTAAGCCTGTAATTGATATCCCCTAGTGCAGTGACCCTGGGTACACCATGCGAAGATGGTCAAACATGACACACGCACTGAGGAAATTGCAGTAATAATAAATGTAATATCATGAACGCATGTGATAGAAGAATAATAATGCCATTCATTATACAGAGGCGATGAGATAATTGCGTCCTGGGTTGGGGACATAGAAGAGCATGAAATAAAACTATGTCGCTTGTACAAGAGCATTTCAAAACCCAAAATCAGTACCTTAAAGGGTACCACCACCCAAAAATAATATTCGTATAAATGAAAGGTAACATTTTCAGTAGTCCATTCCATCAACAAGTTCACACAAATATATTTTAATTCAAACATATAAAGAAACTGACCAGAAATATATTGTGATTAAAAGAAGGCAAAGAAAATGGGATTTTTCTTTGCCTTCTTTTAATCACAAATATATTTTCAGAAAAAAAAAAAAAATTGGAAAACGCATCACCATTCTAAAGCATGCGTCCATGGGTCTGCATGTATGAAGACTACCTTTGTCCAGAACGAATCGTCCGGGATTCTATTGTCTCCAAACGTACGCATGAATAGCATTGGCGCACTCGCAAATGTTTGGCCCGTACGGAACCAGGAAATAATAGTGGTTCCGTAAGTGGTGGTAATTAATTGCTTTGTTTATGAGTTACACAACCCTTTGCAAAATGTTGGGTATCTATTTGAGATCAGAAAATGGTACCAAAACATATAATTATGTGTTGTTCTTTGCCTGTTGGTACCCTTTAATCATGATAATGAGGACATATGTTTACAATCTAATACACAAACAATAATATACATACTTAAATATCGAATTAGGGGAGCTGCTTTTTACGACTGGTTTTGCTCGATTACATAATTTTAAATATGAATAATATCCAGCTGATGATGACAATATAGATACACAAAATGGTAATATAGATGACAATTGCATTGACTACTTTATATATTGTAAAGATATACACATAAACGTACCGTACTAGGATGTTGTATATGTTTATTATTGATATACCAAAGCAAACACACACACGCGCCGCGCACACACACATACATACATACACACACACACACACACACACACACACACACACACACACACACACACACACACACACACACACACACACACACACACACACACACACACACACACACACACACACACACACACACACACACACACACACACACACACACACACACACACACACACACACACACACACACACACACACACACACACACACACACACACACACACACATCCATTCACACGCTTTCGTGCTTACCATACTATTCAATCGGGAAAGGGACAGAATATTAAATTATATTTTGCCTCTTTTGCCATTTAAACACGCACGCAATTATATTTACTTCCATCGATTTGTTGACATTCAGCACCGCCTGAATTGTGTATTGACTTTAGCATGCTTACTGATTGTGGATATTTCGGTTTGCCTATTAAACAAACCCGTATAATTAGCAGCTTTGGTAGCTGTGCTTAAACGATAAAGGAGTGCATATATTGGACATGTATAGTAATTTTATATATTCATTTTTGTATGATTTTTTTTAAAAGAAGGATCTTGCAGTGCATCATTAAACATGTTAAAATACAGAAAACTAAACGACCAGTAAAGACCAGAATTTCTTAAAATTGCGTTCACTTGACATAAGGTTGTATATTTTTTGATATTCGTTCAACCATGATAGAAATATTAGACACAGCGAAGTTTTATTTTTTTAATTCATATAGTTTAATGTTTGTTGACACAACATCACAAAAATCAATGATTCATACAGTAATTATATAATTATAATATATATAGTATATTGACAATATTGCGTATAAAACATCATTGTATTTTGTGTATAAAACATATAATGTACAATTGTGAATTTAAATGAATACAACATCTACGTGCATTGAAAATATTTCATCATACATTTTGGAACGACTGATATTTCATACTTTTTAGGTTTACAACATGTACAAATTAATACAGAGCAACACTTTTACGATGACGGAAAGAGTGACGGCAAGAGTACAAGTGGGATAAATTTACACTTTACAATGAAAAAGATCAACTCATGGGTGTCTGTCATATCGCCTTTCATGCTGTCCTAATGGGAAAGTGTACTGTTACACAGTGGCATAGCCATGTCAAACAAGGGGGCAGCACCCCTATGGTAGTTTGTATCCATTCACTGCACAACTGTAACCCCCCCCCCCCCCCTCCCGCCCCCCCCCCCCAAAAAAAAATCCCACAAACTGTCACAGGCTGCATGCCCCCTGGTGGGATCTTTTGTCCCCGCCCCTCCCTTGCATGGCTACGCGATTGTTGTTGCAATAATGCCGGATAATGTTTTAGTTATAGTTGTAACGTTTTCTTGTGCGTGTTTGGATAGTTTATACGTTACATTGTTTATGCAATACTTTTAAAAGCTATCATCCATGACAACAGAGTCATTTTACTCGCTAGCGTCGCATTGGAGTACCTGCAAACATAGGCAAACATAGGCAAAGGAGGTGGGGTGGGGGCTGCAGCCACCACCGAGTTCATCTTTAACAGTATTATTAGTGCAAAACGAATTTGGGGGACACAATGTACCTCAAATTCAGGGAATTCATGTATTTTGCTAGCAATATCATATTTGCTAAAGACCCCCCCCCCCCTCCCATTTCCCCCTTTTCTCATGCCTGTTAGGTTAAGTTGGGGAGGGTTAAATTCGTGCTATAGACATCATCCTCCGGCAAAAAGTATGTCCTTATTACGCCTCATGCCTGCAAAGAATCATTCACATTGCTATATTTTAAACGTGGAGTTAATTTAATCCATTATCTACTGGAGCGTTGCGGACCATTATTATTATCGCTATACACGCATGGCATGGGGTAGTCCAGATTCAGGACGTGATTTGTGAACACTCGCCACCTACATGCACACCACACAATATACGACTCAGAGCTAAACGGGCGCTATCGTTACGTCCGTAATTCCCCTTTCCTAGCTCCAAAATAACGTCCTGACGTTTTTGTGGGAATTGGGCGTGGAAAAAATCAACGGTTCGCAGCGCACGTCAATCATTATTCATGAGCATGCAGCATTTTGTACACGATTGCCACACTCAGCGCGCTACGTCATAATGCCCGCAGCCAATCACGTTTGGCTAGTTGCCAGCTAATTAACATCATGCTTACGTTTCGCGGAGCAAGAGATACAGAATCGACCGAACCGTCTGCATGATCTAATATTACATAGGGCAGCTATCAGCTGAGTGAGCGATAACGGCAGCTATTGGCTGAGCTGAGCTAGCTATGTGCAGGCGGTTCGGGCAGCGAACTAGGCATGGGGCTAATAAAGGTACTGGAGGAAGCTGATTTTAAACAGTTTATTGACCTATACACTCTGTGAATGATCATCCGAAATTCCAAGTAAAGTTTTAATAGCTGACATGGAAAGAAGTTATGGGGCTAATAAACGAGAGCATGTACTTTATACAAATTATAGGGCCAATGAACTAGCGTTAGACATCGATGTGCAAAAAGAAATTAAATAACTCCATAAATTGTTCTCTACTATACACACTATGTCATATTAAATTTGCACTGCTAATAAAACTATAAATCTTCTTGGCTTTGCATAGTTGGGATTCATTTAGTCATACAAACTAAGTTTCCCTAACGTGCTTTTACATCAACTACAACTACCATGATTGTACTTTACTTTTTAAATATATAATATAATAATATTAAACAATTACAGGGTCCTTACCGACAAGCTATCGCGGTTTTCAAGGATCCTAACCATTATTGACGTTATTGTATATATTACATCATTTGTGTATTAATGGTTAAAAATATGAAATAAAATTTAATAAAATTGTAAGACCAGATATAGAAGAAGAAAAAAACACGGAATTATCACAGAGATGTCCGTCATCAAGTTTCGATATGTGAGCTAATTAATATGTCCGATTTATTCAAGTTTTAAAATAATGTGTACATGTAGTAACATTTCATTACAACATAAATGGCCTATAAATCATTATTTTACTGTGAATCATTCATAGCAAATAACAAATCCCGACGCACGGCAGTACATTTACTCAAAATTATGATATTAACAAAATCTTCCAATAAAGCCAAAATAAAGGTGACACAATTCAATGCACACGAGAGAAATAGAGTATATAAGGTAACATTGCCCGATACGAGGACAGATTGCAAAAGTAAGAATATCAGTAGTTATTCGTGTCTGTATGCATAATGGCCAGCAGTGATAGTATGTACTAATGTTTGGCGTTAATAATCAAGATATGAAGTTAGCGTTTATTTAATTACATGTATTACATTTTATTGGATATAGGACATATATTTGTGCTCATATCTCACCTAAACAAAAACTGATCTGATTTTCGTCAAATTTTCACAGACTTTTGCATGTATAGATGAATACATTGATATAATTATTACTCGCCTATCCTATTCGTATGACAATACGTTAGTAAGTAATGTTAATCTACGCTCTGATTTTTCACAAATCGTTGCATGTTACATCATTTGGAACAATAGTAAATAATCGAATCAGGTTCGAATATTGGATGATGCATGCGATCTAGTAACTGTGTTAACATGTGCAAAAAGTTATGAAATATTAATACAATTTATATTTTTGTGATCTGATATGTCCACTGAGTAATGTTTGAAAATGTCACGTTAAATGTGTGTTATATGGCCGAGTAATGAGCGAAAATGCAAAGTGATATTCGCAGACTCATTGCACTTACTTCATACACAGTCATTACTATCCAGTAGATCATTTTAAATCCGAACACGTCAATCGTAAATATCTTTTTTTTAACGAAAGGGAATTCCAAAAACCGAAACTTGTTCCATGTTTCTATCGGTACAAATTTGTATACGAATACAACAAGGTGCATGTAAGAGAACCACTATAGTTCTAAGTAAGTTTTGTGGTTTTGGACAATGTTACTAGATCCCTTTAACTTGAGTGTGGAAACAGAGTACTAGCTTAATTAAGGTAAATGGTCCTCATCTGTGTTGATGTGTCCTACATAACAAGAGCGGTGATTGAAGCTCTAAAGTTCACGATGCTATCAGTAGCAAAGTGTCATAGTAGCTCATACTGGAGGACATTGAGCACTGTATACGCCCATTGCAGGATGCCCCTGTATTTTAATGCATCGAACATACATTTTGTACAGGTGCAGCCTCTTTATATACCATAAACAATTCCGATATTATAATTATTATTATTATTATCTTCATTTGTTTATGTTGCCAGTATTCATTCACGATTATTGTATAAATATATCGTATTCATATAAATTAATATTAACATGATATCAAACAATAATGTTGGTTTATCATATCGTTGTTATATATTCAAGCCTACATCAAACGGAAAATAAAACTAGAATCCGTCCTGGCAAATATATTTCAAACATTTCGGCCAAATATCATATTCATCATGACAACATTGTTTAAATTAATACAACTTACTATACAACCCCAGCTGATTCTTCATATTCAAGGTGGATATCATCCCTCATGCAGACACGGACCTTTCAATCTTGTCACATATTATATTCATCAGCATCATGAATGGCCTTTGACATATATACAAATGACCGAAGGCATTAGGAGGCTGAATTCAACAAACACGATTCATTTCCCCCAACATTATTGTTCTTGGCCCGTTGCAGATTGCAATTAATTGTAAGTCAGATCACGTGTTCCAGATGCGCAAATCTGATTGAAACGCGTGCATTTTCTGATTTACAAACAATAATTGTAACTTACAATCGATTGATTCTCTTTCTGCACCGGGGCCATAATCAGACATGTCAGAAAAGCGACCTATTTTTATCATCCAGGCATTCTTTTGATCACACATATTTATAATAATTTACTTCATTTTTTATAGGGGACTGTTGTTTGTCGAACCTCCATCCCCGTTGTGTGTATTTAACTTCAAATAAAATAAGTATCCATTACATGAAAGGGAAGGTTGTGTAGAGGTGAGGGCGTTTCAGAAAGAACATCGGGCCCAAGGTTATTTTATATAAATAGCTATGCATTTTATATAGATTTGTCTTATCAAAGAACAAAATCGGTTCAGAAACAGATAAAATGTCACAATAATATACAATTCTACGACTACCTATTGAATTTGATAAGTGCAAACACAGTCACCGGTATTTGTATCCATGACAGTGATACTAATTTTACCAACATACTGCTCATCGGAGAATGATTTGAATTCCAAAGTTCAATGTTTAACGGCTAACAGAAAAATTATGGAATACTATATCAAAAGTTTTTTGAAGACAATACTTTTGTAATGACACTTCTGAAGAAAATAGTCCATGTACACTGTTGGTCATAAAGTTGGAATATTTTTTTTTTAGATCCAACTTCATTCTTTTAACCTATTTTTGCGCCAAATGAACCATTTTAGACTTAAAATAATGATTTTTATAATGTTTCCAAACTACCAATGTACACTAAATGGTTGCATGAATTTGCATTAATTAATTTAGTCTTTTGTTTAGAGCTTTGAAAGGCAGGACCTTTGATGATTGGCTCCTTTCCTTCTCCAAAGCGTATGTCCAACAAGTCAACATTATGTGTCATTTCTCAGAGTAGACTGTACAATTTTCAACCAAAATTGGCACAGAGGCTCTTTAGGCCTTACTCCGTCCAACGCCACTGACTACACGCCAAATGATGCTTGTGCTCCACCAGGAAGGAATGTCAACAAGCAATGTCCACTATTTCGTTGGAACATCCCAGTTTACGGTCTGTAAAATCCTCAGACGTCATCGAGAGGAGGGTCAATTAAAGCTACGGGAATCTCTAGGACGTCCACGATTGACCACCAGGATAAATGATCACAAATTGCTTAACCTGTTCCGTAGAAACCGGAAATGCCAAAAATGAGCCTTCGTCGTCTATGAAGAAAACACTATGGAATCATCACCTTCCGCCAATCTGTAGATCAGATATCGCTCTAACATGGTCACCGAGCAAGACAAACTACCAAGTGTCCACCCCTGGCCATACCATGAAACCAAGATTTACCGGACGTCCCTGCACTAGGGAGTACAGAAGATCGCCGCCTGGACACTCGTGATACGTCATCTTAATGTGTACGAGCCATATCACCGTTAGGCCGTCACACCCTCAAGTCGTTTTGTGAATGCAGAAATCTTGGAGCTTCTCGTCACGTAATCGACGAACCCTTTGTCTTCAATCTGTCCGGTCAAGGATGCTATGGCTCGTACCCATTAAGATGACATATCACTAGTACCCAGGTGGCAATCTTCTGGGCTCCCCTAGTCCAGGGACGTCCGGTAAATCTCGGTTGCATGGTTTGGAGTGGGCACTTGGTAGTTTGTCTAGCTCGATAACCACACTAGAGCGATCTCCGATGCAGTTTAGCAAAAGGCGTTAATTCCATAGTTTCTTCTTTAAAGACGGCAAAGGCTCTTTTTGGCATTTCCAGTTTCTACGGCACAAGTTAAGCAATTTGCGATCGTTTATCCTGGTGGTCAATCGTGGACGTCCTAGAGATTCCCGTAGCTTTATTTGACCCTCCTCTCGATGACGTCTGAGTATTTTACAGACCATAAACCGCGATGTTCCAACGAAATAGTGGACAGTGCTTGTTGACACCCATTCCTGGTGGAGCACAAGCATCGTTAGGCGTCTATACAATGGCGTTGGACGGGGTTTGGCCTAAAGAGCCTCTGTGCCATTTTTGGTTTAAAATTGTACAGCCAACTCTGAGATATGACACTTAATGATTGTTCGACATACGCATGGAGAGGGAAACGGGCCCATCATCGAAGGTCCTGCCTTTCAAAGCTCAAAACAAAAGGATATATTAATTAATGCAAATTAATGCAACTCTTTATTGTACATGGTAGTTTGGAAACTTTATAAGATCATTATTTTTAGTCGAAAATGATTCATAAGGCGCAAAAAATAGGGGAAAATTTCCAACTTTATGACCAACAGTGTATATTGAATGTTTTATATTGTTTTTATTCGTATGAAAGTACCTTTATTTTGGCTTCAAGTAATTCAATTCGGCTCCTATATTGTCATTGTTCGAGTATTTGCATTTTAATATTTCATAATACTTTGATTTTTAACGTTGGCCGGCGCGAAAATGTTTTCGTTCGTAACACTAGGCACTTGCCAGGTATGCATAATCGAGGTTGTTATGTATGTGCCCGTTGTGTCACGCAAATTAGTTGATTACGATACTTTATCATTTTAGGAATATTCTGCAGTTCACTTCCAGAATGCGTTATATGAACAATTTCCTATCCATAATCATGATGATCTGCAAATAAAAGTACTAACACAATTAAATCATAATAGACAATTATCGAATTGTACTGCAAGAGTGTCCGTCTTTAGCAAGCCAAATTTCTAAAGTTGCGAGGTTATTGTCTTATATATGAAAGAAATTTTCAGTTAACAGCTTGCCTGAAAAAAGGGCTTGGAATCTCCTTTTCGTGGAGCTATAGACCTCAAAATATTAAAGCGACGGACCGTCGTTTATATTGCATTACAGGTGATTGTTCAGGCGATTTGTAAAAGGCGGACACTCCCTTAAACCTTTGGGAGACGATACATTTACATCGTGGAAGCTAATTATACCACAATTTCGACAACACCACATTACAACCTCATTATTAGATCGATGATCTATGCACAAATTTAATTGAAAATGTTACCATCCACGCAGTGACAATTTAGATTGTAAGTGGCGTATTAAGTGCAATTTCAGGGGAATAAAACGTGAGTTACGGCATGGATGAGTAAAGCCCCAGTCCCATGGATAGCGGCGATGCGAAGCATCACGGCTATGATGAGCTTATAAGCGGACATTCGCTTTGATTGGCTGGCTGGTGGAAAGATACTAATAACGTGCTACATATATGAATATATAAGATAACATACCAAAGTAATATCCTTAGAAACTGATAAGAATATATAATTACAGAACAAATAATACGGTTGCTAGACCCCCCTCGCCCCCCCCCCCCCCCCATCCACATCTTGTCCGTTTTGCGACATTTTGTACACGCAATATAAAACAAAAATGTTTAGAAATATATCACGAACAAATAACGAGATGTGTTTGAAGTTTAGCCTTAATGTTTACGAAATGCGACCATGCATGACCTTTAAAACCATTGGGATTTCAACAAGTTAATTTGATTATATATGTGACAGAATATCGATCATGGAATACGTGACAGCAATAAAACTCTGTGTTTGAAAAGAAGAAAAAAACAGTTTCGTAGATTATGAGGGGGAGGCTATATCTATCGGCCAATTTCATTTATTCATTTATTTCAGATTTATTTTCAGGCGATTTATTTTCAGGTAAAAAGGTATAGTGTGAACATTGACAGGTATTTGCCGGAACCCAAGTTTGCCTCATATCGCTCCCCATTTGCTGCCTGTATAGGGATCCTACCCCCCCCCCCCCCCCCCCCGTTGATATATAGAAACAGAAATATTTCGTACAGGCAATATTTGTAGGGGTTGATGTCTCTTGCACAAATTCTATGTTTCCTATTTAAGCCAAAAAGCAAAAATAAAAGGGTCTTCACCACCCCCTCCGCCATTGTCCGCCCCGATGATGAAATGGTCCTTGCCCGAAAACATGCAATATTTACCATTTACACAGTAATCAATCAATGCCCTTCTTTGCCCCCCTCCCCCCCCCCCCCCCCCCTCCCCCACCCGCCTGTTGTGATTTGCCTTGGTTTACCATACTGAATTAAATGTGAATGCTCATCGTTCGGAAAAGATGACAGCATCTGCGCCATTTCTGCGAGATAAAGGGGAATCGATAAGCAGATAGAGGCACTCGCGTTCGTATTAACCCTTATACAGCGTCAATGGTGAAACTTGCTATACTATATACACGCTATATTCACTGCTGAGCTATTGCCAGCATTGTAAGAGTTAGTTCCACTATCCACATCCGCAATCGTATTGGTGGAACAATGAAAAACCTCTTAAAATCTTAAAATGCAAGTCTCCTTGCTTTTAAAATCTTGAAATTATTGACAATTATAAAAGATTATGCTTCTAATGTTCTTCTGCAAAATTGTACACAATGGGAACATCATAAACAAGTCATCATGTTAAGCACCCATGTATAGCTAAATTGAATATTCGTTTCCACTACCAAGTGATACATTAATAATGATAATAATAAATTACATTTATATAGCGCATACTATGAACAAACATCTCTATGCGCTTTACAGAAATATATTACAAAACATTACAATAACAAAATCAACTTAACCTATAAATCAAACTTATACACATTCAACATAATTCATAATAATATGCATCTTTTCCACTTATCAATTGAAAATAATGCTAATATTTGTCAGCATTATTTTTGTTTTCGTTTCAATATCAATATTTAAGTGCACACGAATAAGTTGTCATTATCATTTGATTATTAAGATCTACTGCTTGCAAAAAAACTGCGTTGCATTATGATTCCATACCAGATACACAAATAAACAAAACATTTTTCTTTACATCAGTAGCATGTTTAATAGCAAAGCAAACCATAATTAAAACATTGGCACTTCTCAACTTTGTTTTCTTTCTTTTTTATAGTTATTTATGTACTTGGGCAAGTAAAATAAAATAAATATGTAATATAGTTTCATCTATATACAATCATATATGTTAAAGATTGGAAAACATCTCAGGATCTAGTAATTTTGTTGACATGACTTTGTGCAAAAAGTGATAAATCGTTGATAAAATGTGTATTGTTGTGATCTGATATGTCCACTGAGTAATGTGTGAAAATGTCCCATTGAATTGATATTATATAGCCTAGTAATGCCCTGACTTTGCACACAGTTATAACATTCCAGTGGATTATTAAAAATCTGAACACTTTGGTCGTAAATATCTTTTTAACGAAAGGCAAATAAAAAAAAAAAAACGAAACCTGTTCCATGCATTTATATCTGTATATTAGTTATACGAATACCACAAGCATGAGATAACCACTAGAGTTCTAAGTAAGATTTGTGGATTTTGACAATGTTACTAGATCCCTTTAAATGTTATGAAGAACATTTTTTAACAAGCTCTGCCTATAATCGGTGGTCTCCACCGACGAGCACTTTTAAATGCATTCAACTGACCTCCATAATCGAGTTCGAATTTCCATAATTGCGGCAACATGGTATTGAGTTACAAACATTTAATCATGTTTTTGCTGCGGTGGTAAGTGCTTGCTCTAGTAAGTGCTTGCTCTTAAAGGGTTGGTTAAATTCAAACAATCTACAATATCTAATTTAAAAGGCTCATAAAAAAAGTGTATTTGAAAGAAAAACAACTAAAACTCTGTTTTAATTATTGTTTAATTGAGCCTATGATTAAAGGGACTTAGTAACATTGTCCAAATCCTCAAAATAAAATTCTAATTCTAGCGGCTCCCTTATACCTTGTTGTATTCGTATTAACAATACAATCACAGGACAGGTTTCGGTTTTTCAAATTTCCCTTTCGTTACAAAGATATGTATGATTGAAGTATTCAGATAAGAACAACTCCGGGCGAGTTTTTCTTCTGTGTACAAAGTGAGTGCAGTGAGTAACTGAATATCACTTTGCATTTTCCCTCATTACTTGGCCATACAATGTCCATTTGACTTGAAATTTTCACACAATACCCTGTGGACATATGAGATAACAACAATATACATTGCATCAACCATTCATCACTTTTTGCACATGTCAACAAAGTTACTAGATCCCTTTAACATTACCAATTATTTTCTTTTGTGGCTTGGTCTTTTCCCTTCGAAATTTTCCGATAACATTTTGTATTTAACAGATAATGGCCAAGACAAATGCCTTATATTCGAGAGTGCAAAATGCGTTAAAAATGACAAGTAGCAATGAAATAAACACACAATTGAATTTAAATTTTCTATCAATATTATGATAACCAATTGCAAATTATTTTATAATTTTGATTTGTGGCGTTAGCATTAGATCGCACGAACTGTTATATACAAAAATCACGTAATAGGTATTTCTCACAATTTACACGTCGGGCATCACATTTCTTGTACAAAATGCATCAGTTTAACTCGAACAATAAATGAATGTAAAGGCAAGCTATGCAGCTGCATTGTTCTCTCGTAACAAGAGCACGATGTCATTTTTTTTCCGCGGGCTTATATCTCAGACTCGAGGTTTTCTTCTTCAGCGATCTGCGCAGCGCCCGCTGGAAGTTCCGGTTGCTCCATAGATACACGTACGGGACGAGCGACGGGAACAGAGGGTAGAGCAGGCCGAGACGCATAAGACCGTGAATTTGCACCTCCTTGAGGTCGAAGATGTCGGTCATCATCACCAGAGTCGGCACCCATGTCATGATGAGGATTAAGTAGACGAGCATCATCAGTCTGATGAGACGGAGCTCGCCTCGCTGGCGCCCCAACCGCGGTCGCTGCGGTGTCTGTTGTTGACCTGCATCACCTGGCTGGATGCAAAGGCACAGACAGAGGTTACCACGACTTGTCTTAACCTTCCGTGTTCGCTGCTGATCTCTCGATCTCTGTTCCATCTCGAGAGTCGATGACGAAGCTTGAGGCGCGATCACGATAGCAAGAGCGCGTAGAGACTGGTTGGCTAGCTGGGTCGTGGTAACCTGTGGCTCTTCGGGTTCCGATTTCGCATTGCTCTTTAATAGCGACCCAGAAGACATGTTCAATGGGATGCCGCCACCAGCAGGGAGATTGGCGCTCGACGCCGAAGGGGTCGTTGTTTGTCCTCTGGCAGCTTTGAGCTGGCGGGTGAGCACCGGGTCGTCGCTCGCCTTCTGGACCCGTCGTGTGCTCGACCGCATGGTGTAGAGCGTCAGTGAGTGCATGACGGGGATGATGATGAGAGGCGGCAAGAAGATGGCGAGCGAGTAGATCATGATGAGTTCCTTTGGAGTTATGTGGTGCAGGTGGGTGATGCCATTACCTTCGTATTCGCGATTCCTGTACAGCTGACTTGAAAACATGAGCTGCAGCGCTAGAGACACATGAAGCACGATGGCGAACAGCCAGATGAGGCCGAGCGACAGTCCGATCGCGCGACCGATGCAGAAACGGCGAAACGTCGTGGTAGGATGGGCGATGAGGAGGTAGCGATTGACGGAGATCGCGACGAGGTTGTAGAGCGAGATGTTGAAGCAGAGCCAGAAGGTCATGTACAGGCTGAGGTTGACGTACCGGTTCTCGATCAGCTGCGGATAGTAGTTCTTGATGAGCGCGAACGGGTTGGAGATGCACACGTACACCATGTTGACCACGGCCATGTGAACCATGATGACGTTGACCGTCACGCGCCGGAGTTTTGGTCCATGAGGAAGGCGGCGATGATCAGGCAGTTGCCGATGATTCCGACTACGATGACGAAGACATAGAAGAAGGCCACGAACGCGAGGAAGCCACTCGACATTTTGCCGCATCTAGTAGTATTAGCTGCAGTAGTTACCATGGTAACCAGTGTGTGAGTGGTATTGTTATCCATATCAAACCACTGCACCTCCGACCGTCGTTGGGTCTGAGATAGAGGAGTATACAGTGTCGGTCGACATGATTCTCTTTATAACAATGTTCCACTATGACTCATACTAACAACCTGCGTCCCGACTTAAATATATGTTAATCGTCCACTGCATTTAGTTGATAATAGCATGATTGATGAAGAATATAACTTTCAACTAATACTTTGAACACTGATTATGATTCCAGTTATAATCACCATCGGGAGGTTAAAGTCAAGTCTTATTTTTCAATTTAGAACTTGTCGTTGTGAAATATCAAAAACACCACATAATTATCACCGTTGACTGAGTGTGCCCTCATATATTCACAATCATAATAACACTAAAAGCAACATAGATAAGACGCTTGTCATTTCCTCATTTTCTATAACGTATTAATTTGTAGCATGAAATGGCCGTAAGTAGAATTTGGAGACAACTACGTACCTAACACCTGTAAAGAATAACAGTGGGTCGTTCCCTTAAATTCGTCGACCAAACAATTATACGTTCATATAAAGTACACAACTCTTGCGTGACAAGCATGACTGGAATCGTAATGACAATAATACCGAGCACGGGGCTGAGCCCGAGGGTGATCAAACTTGCGATCAGCGATGCAGGAGCTGATAATGCGATGCGACTAGAACCACAACTTCAAGCTTCAATTAAAAATCGCATTAGTGCAATCAAGCACGGCTTTGATTTTTAAGGCGTAAATTTACAATTAAGTTTGAAGATCTCCTTTTCATGTTGTCATTAGTAGAGGAATCCCTTAGGACTGTGTGTACCGTATAGCTGTCACGATTTCCATTGCTACTTGTTGGTAGAATGAAGAAGGTGAAGGAATTGTTACTCCGCAGATTGGTCTACGTGAATGAGATCACGGCACAGCACTTTCTCTAATATATTTCATTGTTTTTATTTTGTTGACGAAAGCGAGAGGAATAAATTTGACGACGAAAGTTTTTCATTGGCAGACACAATTTGTAACGCGCTTATGTCTTTTCCGTAACGATAATCCAGTTTGACACACGTGCTATCGCTTCAAGTGCACGTTAATTTATTTCCTTCCCATAAGCAGAAAACAAAATCAAACTTCGATCCACCAAAAAGTCATGTTCTCACTATTTCACTCAATGTGACCAAGAAGACAGTAATGTTGAAATCATCAACCTCTCGGAAGGTTACATCTCACGAATTATATTGACATCCTCAATTTTCACTTCATCACTTCGTCGTGGAAAAGTATCCCCTCCATCAACATAATGTGTTTTTGCTTCTCCTTGGAGATAAATATCTCAAACATATTACAATGTTTTTACTGCTAGTAACTCCGATCAAATGCATAATCACCTCCACAGCACTAGCGGCCTTCCGAGATGATGAACATGGCGCGTAATTCGCTGCATCTACGACCGCCTCCCCGATCGTCAAGGCTGGCTGAAGTTTCACACTGCAGGAGATCGATGAGTATTTAGAACGTTAAGTGAGATGCGCAGCACTCCCAACTTTCTCGCACCACCCATTCACATGTTGACGGGCGCATTTCCACTTGCGCATATTACCAGTTGTTGCCGATTTAAAGGATATGCCGTTTATACTAAATATGTCGTGTCATTCGTGTTGATGCCGCTAGTATTGGCCATAGATATATCGATGGCTTTGACCAATGACGATAATAAATCATCGCATTGACGGGCGCATTTTCACGTGCGCATGTTACCAGACGTTGTCGATTTAAGGACACATCTTTATCCTAACTTTCAGTGACATTCATCTTGTGGCTCTTATTGATGCCGCTTGCTCATGAGTAATGACTGATGCCGATATAAAAAAGCATCGGATATGCGTGCAGGCACGACCGCCTTCTGCTTTTAAAGAAAGAGTTAAACTGTACCCTGTAGGAGATCGATTATGAAAGTGAGAACCGTCGCACTTTCCACTTCCGAGCGTCACCTTATCGTAACTATCGCATCACTTATAATTGTGCAGACTTTTTTCATCGATGGCCGCCTTTCTTTTTGTTTTTTTTTTGCTCGTGTTTTAATAGATGCCGTTTTGTTTGTAATGATTTCGCTGCAATGTTACTTCTGTCGCTTCTGGCGGTAATAATTAGCCAAAGCATGATAATAAATCATCAACACATTGTTAACGCGCCTGCTGCATTAATTTCTTTCCTTGCTGAATATTTATGACTGAAGAAAATATAATTGAAATCTCCACGAAAAACAAACATCAGCTAGCTTAATTTGACACTTACAAAGTCAGGCTATTTAAATTGTTTACATTTGACCACAAGTATCAATGAATACTGTTCATCAAGCAAGTCCCATGTTCACTTTTTACCCATTTTCCTTTTCTTTTTTTTTCTTTTTTTTTTTACAGCAAAGCAATTTAAAGGTAATTGAGCCAACGATATCAAATCGTGACATTAATAATTGTTATAAAAGTACATAAGCTCACGATCGCGCGTGTGAGAATATAATTCAGACCAGCTTGTAGTGACCTCGTCCTTACAACGCTCCTTTGGGTATCCGACATAAATTATTAACCAGTTCCCTAATATATCATTAAATAACGAAGCGAGTTATGTTATGTACATTGGGATTCACGTACGCAGAGGGTTAACTTCAGGACTGTTATGTGGAATCCAATCAGCTTATCGCTGACTCTAAATGAATTGCGAGCTGGATTGCACTCTGGACAGAATCTGGCGTCCGCGTTCAATCAGCACTATCACTAAAGCCAAAAGTAACGGTGATGTCCAGAATGAAGGGAATGGCACCCTGTTATCCTTTTTTCCCTGCGGCGCGATGTCCTTTTGCCTACTGTCCGTTTTAATCAAAGTCCACTTTTCACGAATATATTGTAAATGGGAGCGGGAGGAGTGAACTCGACCCGTTAGAAAAAGAGCTGATTTGCGTATAATAATTAACCATACGCGGATATACTCGAGGTTTATTGACCCAAACCCGTGCATTTCGGTGCTGTAGAACCTGTGGTATATATTATCATATTGATATGATTATGAGGTGACAAAATACACTCAACGTAGAAAGCCTTTTTTCCCCTGCTCATCCTGACTACCTATAGTGTATATATTGATTCGTAGCTGAGTTGAGCTTTTATCCTTTGCACTGCAGCGAACGCGGAGATCATAATTTATATTACAATAAAATCATTATAAAATTGATTAATTTGGTAATGTTCATAAATCTACGTTCCGAGCTGTTGCCTTTTGATGGAAAGAGGTAGTGGCCCCTTTTTTGCACGCCAGCCCTCCCCCGTGGAATGTAAATTACATTAATGTATCATACCATAATTATATTTGGCTCCGCATCCGCATCCGCACCCAACCCCTCCCACCACACTTGATTGGAAAATCAGCCCCTCCACCCCCCCCCCCCCCCCCACCACTCACCCCCTTTTCCCGCGTATGATTTGAACCTGGTTATGCCGATGGTACCGCGTGAAGATTTATAAACTGATTAGGTAACGCTAAGCTATAGATGAGTACGTTCAGCGATATGAATTCATTTTAGATCCACGCAAGAAAATCATATACATGTACATAATGTTAGACATAATTAACCAAATGCACTCTACATCTCCAGAGCCTTGACAAAGTGAAACAAGGTTAGATTGCCATGGCTGTAGTGAAATGAACCCGATATCGATGTTTTCCTCGATATCTGATTTCTTTGGGGAGACACTGCTTGTCGTAACGACAAACTTACTTAAAGGGCATCAAGCGTGGGGATGCTACATAGCGGGTCGCCATTTTGAACTGGGTTAGTTTGCGCGCACCGCATGACACTGAGCTAACGTGCATTACGCACCGTGCGCAACGCGTACGCAAGATGGTGCCGCGCATCTCATTTGACGAATCTGAACTACCTTTAACATGTTGCCTTTTACTGACATCCAGTATATAGGCCATTCTTGGATGTCTTGTTGAGAATCAGTGGCGTAGCGTGTTCGGCCTAGTTGGGGGCACAATCCATGAGTGTCGTAATTTCTAACGGATTTCCCCTCTAGTTTTTGTCTATTCAGGGACACGTGCCCCCCCCCCCCCCCTCCTTCCCCCACAGCTACGCCACTGATGAGAATGAATGTATTTCAGATGCATTGTGGCTATAAAGACAATGGATGTGTTTAGATACAGTTACCTAGCTAAAGGTCAGCATTCTGAAACGTGTTTCAAGCTGTCATTTCGCTTTATCAACATTCGCCTGACACACCTTATGAAATAGTGATTATGGGATGTAAACGCACCCTGTGTTGGTCAAAATTATACATGTATGATAAAATATTCGAACCACTGAGAACGCATTAGTTAAGTTCGACTACGTTCGATGCAATCGAATCATTTTCCCAGATCAACCATAATTACCTAGAAATAATGTCTTTTGGCTTGTCAAATTCCTAGCAATGTAATTGCGTGTTTATACCACGGTACTTAGAAACACACAGATTATACCATTAGTGGTTTAGGGACATATAGAGGGACAGAGTGCTGTGAGTGCATTTGCACACCCCCCCCCCCCCCCCCCCCCCCCCCTAACACCACCATACAATAAACAAGCATTTATTGGGAGAAAATATCTACATAAATACTTATCACATCTTTTTTAATGTTGACACATGCAGGTGCCAACCCCCCCCCCCCCCCACCCCCACCCCACCCCCACCACACCCTCTGTCCCCGTAACGATGTTTTGACCCCCTTACTTAATACACCAACAGGAGTCATTGAGGTCTGTATGTAGGATTTCACGCATGAGTGTAATCACATTAGCAGATTAGGCGGCCAAATTGCCTCTATCAGACATTATTACATTATTTCTTATTTTCTCTAGACTATGTTTTTGTTAGAGTTAAGTGCTAGACTGTTATGGTGGCATGATTTTCGGAGGGCCTCCACCCGTGTTAATGATGCTAGAATTCTGTTTTTGCAGATTGCAAAATCGTTATGTATCCTGTCA
This sequence comes from Echinarachnius parma, assembly GCA_037951105.1. NCBI lineage: Eukaryota > Metazoa > Echinodermata > Echinoidea > Clypeasteroida > Echinarachniidae > Echinarachnius > Echinarachnius parma. The sequence continues at coordinate 565 of JBAMJV010000269.1, read as the reverse complement.
GTGGCGTAGCTGTGGGGAGGCATGAGAGCACGCGAGTCCCCCCCCCCCCCCCCCCCCCCCAGATCTGATAAAAACAATTTATTATCGTCAAGCCATGTTAACAGTAATGCTATATGTGCGATATAATGCACATTGTTATACTCCCTTTTTAAACACGTGGGAGGTCCTGAGGTCTGAGGCTATGCCATGCTAATAAGATAATCATGTTCAAACCACACCAATAACTAGAACAGTAGTGCGCATCATGCAGCCTGTTCCGTGCCGTCAGCAACATCTGGCAATATAACTTTAAAGGGATGTAGTAACTTTGTTGACATATGCAAAAAAATGGCAAATGGTTGTAAAAATGTGTATTCTGCGATCTGATAGTATGTCCACTGACATTACTGAGTGATGCGTGGACATTCCATGGTAAATGAATGTCATATAATGTCATGTGACCGATTAATGAGCAAACTCATTGCGCTGACCATGCTGACTTTGTACACAGTAGATCTGAACACTGTCTTAACCATATCTTTACAACGAAAGACACATTTGGAAAACCGAAAGCAGTTCCATGTTT
>JBAMJV010000268.1:0-126072 GCA_037951105.1 Echinarachnius parma | reverse complement strand
GGATAAAAGTATCATCTGTATACCTAATCTAAACTTAGGCAAGAGGTGCGATTTAAAACATGTAGAATATTTCGCATGCTTAATTGTTTGTCGCGGGATCGGATGGAAGGCTAACGAGGCGGGGTTTGTTGGGGGGGGGGGGGGGGTGGGTTGGCATTCTCTTTAAGCCTAGGAATACAAATATATTCGAGTAAAAGGATCGCACATTAAGGTATCACAAATTAAAATTTAGGAGTAAGCGAATTTATCTAGTAATATTCGGACAAGCCATCTATCGGGCAAATCTGGTAACATTTTGACAAATAATCAGATTTGGGGCAAAATACGTAGGTTATTTTGGGTTAACCATATTGTGACGTCAGGAAGGTGATAATGAACTTAAAGTTCCCTGTCTCTCTCTCAGGCCCCGGCTCCACATCTTTTGTGCAGAAAATAATAAATATGACAAAATCGGTTGAAATATAAAATATTTTGGGATGAAAAAAGCTTAATTTTATGCCAAATGCCATGTAACATGTAACCATGGATGCTGTAAAGTTAACTATATCAGTTCATATTCGATCTGCAACTGGTAGGGGCGTTACGTCTGCTCCACCATAATCAGAAATAACCGACTCGTTATGGGATCCCTTTAATGTGGAACCAGACGCAGTCTCAGTGGAACAATCCTCGAAACATAGACTGATTTTTCGGTCTAGCCCCACCCTCATTATATAATTATTAGCTATAATATACCCGTTGATCCTCCTTAATCTTTCTTAGCCAATTTTAACCAAGTTTGATGACCTTCCTACAGGCTGTAATCGAGCAAAATAAGAGTAAAATAAAACATAACGCAACAAAACATGATGTGATTCCCTCTCAATTAGGTGGTATACTCCAACTGCTCTTGTATCGATCAAGCGGCTTCGATCTCGTCTGGAAGTATTGCGACTCCTGCAACCGCCGGAGAATGCCCGAAGGATTGCCGAGGCAAACTGATCGCATTCGTGGTCACTATCGTGGTCACTATGGTGCTCAAAGTGGCATCGAGTAACGCCATTGGAACCGTCCGAATAAGGTTGTTGTTGTTGTTGTTGTTGTTTGTAATTATTAATGTTGTTATTATTGTTATTATCGTTATTATTATTATTATTATAATTATAATTATAATAATAATTATTATTATTGTTATTATTGTATTTATCATTACTATTATTACAAGTATTATATTATTGTTGATATTGTTGTTGTTATTATTGTATAGTATCATAATGATACAAATTATATATATATATAAAGCTGCATCACTTTGGGTGACCCCTCGCACTTACACCTTAAAAGGGACTTAGTAACATTGTCCAAATCCTCAAAATACAATTTTAATTCTAGCGGTTCCCTCATACCTTGTTTTATTCGTATTAACAATAAAATCATGGGACAGGTTTCGGTTTTTTCAAATTTCCCTTTCACTACAAAGATATGTACGATCGAAGTATTCAGATAAGAAAAACTCCGGTGGAGTTTTGAAACCGTGTACAAAGTGAGTGCAGTGAGTTAGTGAATATCACTTTGCATGTTCGCTCATTACTTGGCCATGCAATGTCCATTTGACTTGAAATTTTCACACAATACCCTGTGGACATATGAGATAACAACACTAAACATTGCATCAACCATTCATCACTTTTTGCACATGTCAACAAAGTTACTAGATCCCTTTAAGGAGTTTATCCTTATCATTTAGTTTCATGTTATGGTTATGTAGCTCCTGATTAGCATAAGCATTGAAAATGATTTCGAGAAGAACCGCAAACATAATAGCCTCTAGCATCAAAGTGGTTAGAGCACCGCTTTAGTGATCCAAATGTCCCGGATTCCATTCCCATGGAAGCCTTATTTTCCTGCTCCTTTTTATTTATAAAAAAATGGTGTTGGAAACAATACATTTTACAACAGTTTATAGCACGCCTTTAAATGATAGTGTTTTTCTTCATAATTTTATACCACATTTGGGAAATGTCTTCCGCTTTGTTCGTACCAGTTTTTATCAAATATGATTTTTGACTATTTTCCACACTAATATATGTTATCCCTAGAGAACATTATTTCAGGTTATCGACATCTTTTAAGTTGAATTGTCAAACATGTTAATGTTAACATTGTCAAGCAATAAAGGTTGCATGTGTTACTCTATTGGTAAGTATAGTAACAATACAACTATTCGAAATGTTGCACACATTTTAGTTTAATAAATACTTCACAACGATGCAATAGCATTTTATGCACCAGTCACATAATCTTCAAATGGATAAAAAAACGTTTTATTTCTAGAATATATTTCTAAAATAAGATAATAAAACGGACCCTATTCTCATATATTATATGAATTAAAAAAATATATTCATATCTTTGTTTATATTTCTTAAATTGTAATGAAATTAGAATGGGACTCATTTTCATCATAATTTTTTGTTGTTCAGGATTGTCGAAGAGAGGGATAAGGCTATGGCTATTGCTGTTGGGAGCACTATTACAAGACTGTTTGGTTAGTATACTGGAATTATTATTATGGTTACATTTATTTGATCAGTACAAACACACACACACACACACACCAACTACTCCGCATTAATACTAATTTACATCCCCATACACTTAGAAATTTAAAATATGTTATACAATTCCAAATGAAATTTCAAGATCAAGTAACAATTGAGTAAATGGGCTAGGTATAATCATTTTGATTTTACAATGTTTTCCTATTATGATATATAATTGTTTGTACGAACGGATAAGTTGGTTTATTACAGACCAAGCGTATGAGTAATAAAAAGCCCCGTAAAAGCCGCTGTTGAACACTTACGCTAATCTACCATCGTTTAAAGCAAATTAATAGATCACATGGATACGAAACAGTGTTTTTAAAAATGTAACGTCAGTCCTGAAAACAGACAATTACGTGTTCATATACTTTTAAATTTTTTTTTTTTTTACAAATTCATAGAATATAAATATCTCTAAAATGTGTTCTAGGGTACGTTCCCTCTCCCATCTACATCGGCCTGGTGCTCCAGTCATCCTGCCTCGTGTTCCAAGAGTCGTGCGGGAGGACAGGAAACTGCTTCATCTACAGCCCGGATAAACTACGCCATAGGATGTTCGGAACGTACCTGGCGCTCACTGCCCTGGGCGCCCTTGGCTATATCGTTGTCAGCGCCACGATTCGACGCGATGCCAACGGGGTAGGTTTCATAAAGGCCTATTAATGAATATATTCCTTGTAATCACGGGCGGTGATGTAATAATAAACCTGAAGCACAGTTGAGCTTTGATGAACTCCTCCAAAGGATGTTCGGAACGTTCCTGGCGCTCACTACCCTGGGCACCCTTGGCTATATCGTTGTCAGCGCCACGATTCGACGCGATGCCAACGGGGTAGGTTTTTAATTTAGGCTGTGGTCACACGATGCTTACGATCACCTGTAACAACCTGTAACAAGACAATAGAAGTTAAGAAGGGCAGATCATGTCCAAAATAACCAAACGTCACAATGGAATGCGAGCGAAAAATACACATTCGATTCGGTCAAACCTGTGCGGTCAAGCTGTGAAGGGTTTATTTTGTATAGCTGCAGTACGGAGCTGCAGTGAAAATGTTATGTACAACAGGGTTATGCTTTAGTTTGACAATATCCGCCTTTCATGTGCACAATCGACCCATTTGCAGCTCATCGCAACCTATCGCAAGCACCGTGTGACCACAGGCGTAGGCCTCATAATATAAATCCTTTTAATCACGGGAGATATAAGGTATTCATACAAATAAAGCACAGTCAAGCTTTGATGAACTCATCCAAATGATGTTCGGAGCGTTCCTGACGCTCACTGCCCTTGGCAACATCGGCTGTATGGCTACAATCGGTTATACAATTAATCAGTTTTTACAAATGTCTTTATCAAACAACCTTGCCCAAGTTAGATATTTGTCAAGTTGGGGTCGATTTAAGATCCGTTTTCTTCGTTTTGCACTGTTTGTACACTACATGAAGAAGCCCTTTTTTCTGTAGTCCCGAGTAAATTGAATTATGCACAGGTCAAGGTATCTAGTAACCATGTTGACATGTGCAAAAACTAAATAGGAGTTCATAAAATTTGTATTTATGTAATCTAATACGTTCACTTTAATAGTGATGTGTGAAAATTACATGATACTGGTCTATTGCTCAGGGAGACGAAGGGACCGTCCTGTGCACCTAAGTCAAGCTCAGGGAGTAATGGCATGTATAGACATTTGACATTAGACAATTATAACAATCTGAAAGTTACAAATGAATTGATATCTTTTCTTTATTTGGTTTCCCCCCTCAAACACGCAGAAGTATGCGCCTTTGCAGCTTCGGCGGATTCGAGAGCCAAAGGCACAAGACCCGACACAAATTCTCAAGGATTAGGAGGAAGGCAGCTCGTCGCGGAACAGAGTTGGTTTCAAGGAAAGGAGATGAATGTAACCTGTAACCATGAACCCTATATACGATCCATGCTGTAACCATCTGCACAAACAACAAGCAAAACTCGTTAACCAATAAGAAAGTTATGATAAATAATAACAGAAACGGTCATGTCAGACGGAATCGAGAGCCAGAGGATTAAGAGGATCAAACCTACCATAAAGAGCACAGTGTGCCACTGTGTTTCACAATCTGGACCACAGTATGACCACACTGTAGACTATGTTAAATTGGAGTGTTTTCACAGTGTGAACACTCATGACACTGTGAACACGCAATTTCACACTGTGTCGACAGTGCGCTCACAGTGTGTTCACAGTGTGGTAACAGTGTGTTCACAGACTAAGTTGGTTTTCACACTGTTAACATTTAACACACTAATTAAACACTGTGGTCCACACTGTGAAACCCAGAATGTGTTCACACTTTGGCTATTTCCATTCCCAAGGCGTAGACTGCCAATGTCACCAACGTGGCAGCGGGAGAGGAAACATCACCATGCAAGTACATCGTTTATCTTCAAAGAACGGAGAAGAATTATAGCTTAAATTAACAGTAAAATATTGAGCAATTAAAAACGATCAGAAATAAGATAAATAGAATGTAAGATGTTTTTGTACGTATAAAAAATAAATCATCAGATAACATATTGATTATAAGAAAGCTACAAATCAAAGAACATTATTCTAGAATGATCTAAAAGTAATTATAAACAAATTCGAAGAATGTACGTATGGCGTTCTTTCATCTGGGCCTTTGTGACTCACTTTGTGACTCATTTTGGTATCTTTTATTTGTTTAACTGTCGATTAAAAATTGTAAATAAATGAGTCTATCTCCGCGAACTTTGATTGTGAATGCTATTCCTTTTTTTGTGTACATTGATATTTCTGCAATATGTGTGTGCCTGTGTTTGATTATTTTTGTCTTCCAACGCATTTTGTCCCAAGATGTGGGTACAATCCTGAACATAATAAACAAATAAAAACTCCTGAATACGACCCAGATAATACATGACATTTCTAGTGCGTAGCCTATCTAAGTGCACACTAACTTTTCTTAGGCGAAATGTTCTAGTTACAGTTCAAACCCGCATTGTAATATTGTGAACCATCTCAACTCCCTTGTGAGCGTACTATAGCATAAGCTGCTACACGAGGGTTCTACGGGCAAATAAAACCCGCTACCAAATATTCTTGGGTATATATAGAAGTACAATTAAAATCAAGTGACCAAAAGGGTTTTATGCTCTTTGCCCGAGTCGGGACCTAGTCTAGTTTTAGACCCCGTTGAACTTATTCAGTCGATCTTATCATGACACTCCATTATTGGCTACACTGTACGTTATAAAAAATACAGTGGAACCTCGTCATAGAAAGTTTATAATGAGGTACGTGATATAGCAAGATAATATCACAGGTCCAGTTAAGTATTTGATTTTTTAAAGCCCTGATACAGCAAAAAATCTGATAATACAAGGTATATTCAATTGGCCAGGCGTGCTCGTTCTAATGAGGTTCACTGTATAATAATTTGCCATCGAATGCATAATCGTTCGCTATTCCCCAATTACCATAATGGTTACGTGTGATGTGGCACAATGATGCACTTATTGTACGCCAACACTAAGTCTTATCTAAATATTACATTGAGTATAGATTAAATGAGGGGAAACCGTGAAGATACTTAGCTTAATTATCTCCCGCTTATCTTTCTGTTTGTCTTCATTATGATTAATTATCCCGTCCCATGCATTGTTCTGGTACATGAGGTGAAATCAAAGAATGTGATTACCTAGAAAAACTATAATTACCTTTTCTGATATAACTGTTATCCCAGTGGCATACAAGAGGGAAATCTGTGATTAAAATGAATGGGGTTTTGGAAACTGCTATATTGGGGACAAAATCTCTCAACAATAGGGCAAAAGCATGTTATTTGACACAAATCAACTCAATGAGTTTAATATATTAACGGAAGTGATGCATCTTTTTAAATATATACCCATGTTAAGTAAATTAAATCATTATGCAAATTGCCAAATAAACATTTAACATTTAAAATTCAAACTTGACATATCACGATAGCCAGTATTCCAATATGTACATTGCGATAGGCATTATAGCATTAGTCCTTAACTGAACAGGGTGTACAATTTAGCACGCAACCCCCTTTTTACCACTGAGCATTATTCCTCCAAAGTATAAGCATATAACATTTACAATTAAATGAAATATGTCAGATTTACACACCTTATTCAAAACAAGGAATATAACAATTGCAGTTTAATGAAAGATAAGGTAGACATTATTATCTTACATAAATAAACAAAATACCGGTAAGTGTATATTCAATTCACAGACTCCATGAAATAAACATAATGGAGGTTATAACAGAAGATAACTAGAACTAAGCCTTGCTACTTCCTCACGTCTTCTTTACCCCCTCTCGCCTTTAGCCTAAGAGAAACCCCATCCCCACCAAAGCACTGATTTTTTTTCTTTTTTTCTTTTCCCCCTCATCTTTAGTGTCTTTCTTTTCCCATTAAGTTCAAATACAAAACAAAACAAACAAATAATCTGCAAATTAACAAGACTTCTACACGGATAAGAACAGTATCACATAGTATCAATACAAAAAAAGACATTCATAGACTTTTAAAGTGAATAATTAGATTTCTTGTACTATAATGATTACATAAACATAATATCATAAATGTCATGAATTTTAACCGAACACAATAAACAGTAGATTCGTAGAATCAGTCAAGTTTGCAGGTCTCTTTTACCAATTATGAAAGGTGGAGGAAAAAGACAGATTTTGCAGTTAGCTTAAAAACATATCCCCTTCCCTAATACGCCCCTGCCCCAACCACCCAATCCCCTCCCCTTATACACACACACACACACGCACACACACACACACACACACACACTTTGGACTAAAAATATCATGAAAACAAAATAAGATCCCCTAAACCCTAAAAAAATTTGCTGAAAACAGTATCATAGTAACAATTTCTAACAATTCTTATAGCCACCCAATGGCGTAATTAACATTTTTGGAGAGGGGGTGGCTGGGGCTCTGGTGGGGGAAGCGAAGCGACTGAGTTGTGCGAAAGGGTAACGTGGGGGAGGGGGTGGGGGTTGTGGCGCACATCCCGGGCTATGGACTGTTGAAAGAAATTCCGAGTGCTGAAAACGGGTTTAACAAAGCTCCATCCCATGGCACCTCGAACATACATATATCCATAGGCAGTAACGTAGCGCCTAGGCGGGGGGAAGGGGGGGGGGGGGAACAAAAACAATAGCAACATAAGGGGACATTTATAGAAAAAACACAAAAATACACGAGTTGTGTCCCCCAATAATTGTGCATGCCCCCCCCCCCCCCCAATAAGTCCCAAGCCACGCCACTGTCAATAGGTGTCGATTTCTTCCATGGGGGGGGGGGGGGGGGGGGGTGACTACATCAACCACGTCGTCGACCATCATCGGTAAAGGAGCGCAGCATTGGTAATCGTAATGGGGGTCCACCCGGAAGCTTGAGGATTTTGTTCATAATTATGTAAACATGTAAAATAGTTGTTATAGATTTTACATAGTTATGCAATATAGTTCATTTTTGTGGTCATATCGATAAGTGCTTCAGGGGACTGGGTCAGATGGCCTCAATGGGGGTCCAGGGGGCGCAGCCCCCGGAAGATTTCGAATTTGGGCAGTTTATCACTCTCAACAAGGGATTTAACTATTGTATCCAACTTCCACATAATGAATGAGAGGGGGCAGTGTCCCTTCAATTTATTGTTATTTCATATTCCTAAACCCCATTTACTTTGGGGGATAATAAAACAGGTCATCCCCGCACCTCAAATATTGGGGGGGGGGGGGGGGGGGGGTGATGTCTGAGCAAAAAAAAAAAACACATTTACCAAAGGAAAGGGGATATACGTCTTACAAATACAGTGCAGCCTCGTCATAGAAAGTTCTGTTATAATGAAGTACGTGATACAGCAAGATAATATCACAGGTCCAGTTAAGTATTTGATTTGTTAAAGCCCTGATACGGCAATAAATCTGATAATACTATTCAATGGGCCAAGCGTGCTCGTTATAATGAGGTTTCACTGTATAATAATTTGGCATCGAATGCAAAATCGTTCGTTATTTTCCCCCATAACCATAATGGTTACGTGTGATGTGGCACAATGATGCACTTGAGGAGAAGGGGGGCGTTAATATTGTGTGTCAGCACTATCTAGATATTAAATTATCTATAGAAGAGGGAAAACCGTGAAGATTATGATAACTTATCCCGCCTAATTACGTTCTGGTACTTGAGGGAAAATCAAACAATGTGATAACCTATATAAACTATGTTGACCTATTCTGATATAACCGTTATCCTAGTGGCATAGCTATTGGAGGTGCATGGGTGCACATACCCTCCTCCCCCCCCCCCCCCCCCCCCCCATAATTTGACGAAAACAGTAACTAAAAATGAAGAGAAAACTCTGTGAAAAACAATGAAAGGGGTTTTGTAAACGGCCATATTTGGGAAAGAAATCACACAACAATTGGGAAAAAGCATGTTATTTAACACAAATCTGCATGCTGGATAAGAATCAACTCAATGAGTTTATGGTCTCAACGGAACTGATGCATCTTTTTAAATATATAAATATGTAAAGTAAATTAAATCATATTGAAAATTGACAAGTAAATATTTAACCTTTTAAATTCAAACTTGACATATCATGACAGCCAGTATTCCAAATATTTACCTTGCGATAGTCATAGCATCAGTCATAACAGTATAGGATAACACATTTAGCACGCAACCACGCATGGATAAACGCACACACTCACACACTTTTTTCTTTCTTTCTAGGTGACACACACACACACACACACACACACACACACACACACACACACACACACACACACACACACACACTCACACACACACAAAATAAGACCCCCTAAAAAGTAAAAAACAAATGTCAAACTTATTTTTTTTAAGGGAGGCATGTCCACCCAATGACGTAATAAACATTTTGTGAAGAGGGGCGGAGGCCTGAGGAAGCTTGAGGATTTTCGATATCCAGACTAAAGATGTTAAGCTTTTACATAGTTATGCCATATAGTTAATTTTGTAGTCATATCGAGTAATCCTAGATAAGTGCGTATAAGGGACTAGGTCAGATGGCCTCAATGGGGGTCCAGGGGGCGCAGCTCCCGGAAGATTTTGTATTTGGGCAACAAGAGGTTTAACTATTGTATCAAATTTTACATAATGAATGAGAGGGTGCAGTGTCTCTTAAATTTAATTTAATTTCATATTTCTGAATAAAACAGGCCATCCCCGCACCTCAAATATTTTGAGGGGGGGGGGGGTGGGGTGAGATATATCTTACATCACCCCTCCCCCACCTCGTAATCGACGCCTATGCCGATATCTCTACGGAAGTGTCACCAATGTCGATCGCACCTCGCAAAGTGAGAAAATTACATGAGGTCATACGATTAATTGAAAGATATGAAGTACATGTAATTACGTTCACGTGCGCTGCCGTAAATAAAGGTAATTTCTGACAGGTTTGATAGAGTCACGTGTGTGCAGGAAAAGATAACAGATATGAATATAAAGTCGCGATGCGACACAGATGCGCAGTTGACTTGATTCGTTGTCTGCAGAAGGAAGAGAGGATCGAATTTGAATTAGCATCACCGAATTGATCAAGGATCGAAGTCGCTCTGCGAACGATCGAGCCGTAATTGAGAGCTCTATGACCACCGCCACGATGAGGCGAGTCTGTACAATCACTGGTATCATTTTCGTGCTGTCTTCCCTAGCGAGTAAGTTTACTTTGTAATAAAAAAAGTATGATTGTGGGATCTTATAATTGGTTTTGAAATTCTAATGACACATATTCGCGAGCGAGCTTGTTCTCTCCCACAATGCACCCATTTGTGACGTGCGAATATCACTATGCGCCTATCTAAACACACACAAACAAAGTAAGTCCTCCCTTGATCAAAATAGCGTAACTTTTTAACAAAAAAGTTTTGAGCAAAATAACGTGGCAGGATTGTTTTTACACTTATTGACTAACTTGTCTGTGAGATTGATCTGCCTTGTCATGCATGAGTGAGCACACATTAAAGGCACAATTGTCACTTTTCAGAAATCACAAGAGTCAAAAAGTGACAATTTTGCTTTTTGACCAATTTCATTTTCACACATACATTAGTCAATGAGTGTAGGAACAATCTTGCCAAGTTATTTTTCCCAAAACATTTTTGTTAAAAAGGCGTTATTTTGATCAATTAAACTGATCAATTAAACGCAACAAAAATTATTAAGTCCTCACTCAAAATAACGTAACTTTTTAACGAAAAAGAACATATTTTCATAAATAAATGTGCATAAATTATGGAACTTAGGCCTAATTTGCATAGATACAGAGTGTCTCTTTGGATGAATTTTCTTGTTTTGATCCAAGGAATATGTTCTTCTAAATATGTCAATATAAACAGCATTGGGATAGATATCCCATTCCCATAAATACATTCGCACGAATTATGGAAATTAGGCCTAATTTGCATAAATATAGAGTGTCTCTTTGGATGAATTTCCCTCTTTTGATTCAAGGAATATGTATGCCAAGTTAAACAATCGTACCCCAAATTGCAATGAACACCAATATGTGTGGGTCTTAACACTACAAAGTGAGGCTGCTACGCAAGGGTCTAACGATTGAGTGCGGTAAATTAAATTATTTCCTCAGAGTAAATGACATTAGACCAATTTCTTAGAAATCAACCAAAGTGAGTTAAATTCTGAAAATATTCAAGGACATCCCTAGATTTATTTGAATATACTGTATTGTTTAAATAATCGTTCATAATATCCCTTTAGTGAATTTTGTATAATCTGGACCAATTCATGTTTTTATTGAATCCGCACAAACTTTCGTTAATCTTATTGTAGGAAATTTATCAAAAATAATATCGTACATACATATCATTACATCATTACATCAATATCATCAATCCGATCATAATTACGATTTAAATTCAAACCAATTTTAACAAAATCATTATCAAAATAATCAGGAATTTGTTTTCTATAACATCTACTAGTAAACTTCTCTGTATTCCATTACAATAATAATAATAATACAAATACACTTTTAAAGGGAAACTGGCCAGGAATATATTACATAAGGGAACATAAACAGAGAAAATGGGAATTCCTCGGGAATGGAACCCGAGGCCTGCGAATTGGTAGACCGGAGCTCTTACCATTGAGCCACGTATTTATAATTGTCTTAATTATTATCAATCTACTATCAGATTGCTTGAAGTACTATAATATTCATCCAGAGGTATCCAGAGGTGTCTTATCGGCTAGTCTTATTGAATAATGTTGGAAAGTGTTCTAGTTGTTTTTCTTGTTATCATTCTCCTATTAGATTGCTTGGAGAGGCCAAGATGTGGTGCATTCCTCCCCCTTGATGCCGACAAGCCCGAGCTGAAGGTGGCCTTAAGCAACCAGGTTCTCCGTCAACACGACATCGCCAATATCAATGATGACCGATCTGACATCGACCAACGCTGCTTCTGGATCATTCGAAGCCCACCCGGTACACGAATACGATTAGCAATATAAGAGCCCGACTCTGAGATCGATTCCCTCTTCGTAGTCGACGGGTTGGAGAACCGCACTGCGGATGGGATCGAGGTCCAACCGGGCATCGACGGCGGGTTTACCTCGACTGGCCGTGGGATCATTCTGCGCTTGCCTAAGGATGCAAGCGAGCATGTCGAAGCGATAATACGGGCGACAATGCAAGGTACGTAGAATTTATCAAATCTTGAAGTTTGAAGTTTGAAGTTTATTAACAACAACCAAAAATACATACATCATCAAATCAAATACATACAAGACAAAATCGTCAAAAATAATTACTGTAAGCACTTTACAAAACAATTAAATACTACAATAGATTGGTTTACTTAATTAATAAATATGAAACTGTTCGTATATGAAAGCAAGAATAACAATGTCAGACGTATATCTACCTAACAAAACATTTCATAGATCGAAAATCAAGTTGTTGCTTTAAGAGAACCGAAAGTTAGCACAAGTGCTAGTCGAGATCGGTCCTCTCTACTGTATAGTATAAGCTGTATAAAACAACTTCAGCATAACATAACTTCAATATAAAAGAATCAGAATGAATAATGAGGTATACATTGTATACATTCAACCAAAAGGCATTTCTAACCAAACATGTACAATTATTTATTTATTCATCAAATACATTGCGAGGGCCTTACAGAATGAATATCTTGTTTGTTCACCTTTAATCTCCTGAGGCAAAGTGTTCCAAAGTTTTGACCCAACAAAAGAAATAGAGAATGTCCCTTGGGTTGTCCTACATATTGGCAAACGTAACATAAAGTGTTTTTTTTTAATTCTGGTTCAATACGTATGATGTAACACTTCACAATATTCTAGTAAGGAGTGTGGTGAATTTCCTACGTACAAATCATACACAAATGTTGAAACTGCAAGTTCATGCAAACTAAACACGTCCGGTATCCTCACGTTTTGAAACAGTGGTTTCGAGGATGTTCTAAATAATGAGAATGTAATCGCTCGCACAGCCATCTTTTGAGATAAATAAATACAATTCAAGTGAGATTTATAGCTACTCCCCCACACCTCTATTCCATACAGTATGTGGGGTTGTATAAAACATTTATATATTAAGAGCACAAGAATATACTGAGGCACAAAATATCTCAACATAAAGATGAAGTCCACTTTCCTCCGGACACTCTTATTTACACATTCAATATGGCGTTTCCAAGTCAAAGTGCTATTAATTTGAATTCCTTCAAAAGATGCCATACTCACTTCACTTATATCTGTATCGGACAGTCTAAGAACACTATTTGTATTAATAATCTGCCTTTTACTTTTAATAAACATGTAATTAGTTTTCATTAAATTAATAGTGAGCTTATTAGCATTTCACCATTTTTGAACTTCGTTTAACTGCTCATTAACTTCATTTATATCAATTTAATTTTGACTCGCATCATAAGTATGGAAATATATTCGTCAGCAAACAACCTAAAATAAAAAAGTTAGTAGAACGAGGTAAATCATTAATATAAATCAAAAACAATGTAGGACCAAGAACTGACCCCTGTGGTACACCGCACGTTATATTCTTCCTGGCAGATGTTGCCTCCTTATAGCATAATGCCTGATAACTGATAACTAACAAACCATTGTAACGCAACACCACGGATACCATAATGTCCCATCTTTTCTAGAAGAATATCATGATTCATAGTATCGAACGCCTTTTGAAAATATATAAATATACCAAGAGTAACTTTCCCTTCATCCATTGATCTCATAAGTGTATTAATAAGATTAATCAAAGATAATTTAGTACTTTATTTCTTACGGAATCCATACTGATGTTTATACAAAATATCACAAGTCTATACAAAATATATTAGACGAACATTTACAATTCTCTCAAATATTTGTCCAACAACAGGCAAAACTGAGATAGGTCTGTAATTTCCTGGTTCCGCCTTTGCCTCTTTTTTTTAATAAATAGGTGTAACTTTAGCTACCTTAAGACAATCAGGAAAAGTACCCTTTTCCAGTGACAAATTACAAATGTAAGTCAATGGTACAACAATAAAATTAGCTGCATCTTTTATCAAACGTACTGGTAAATTATCATATCCATGAGTTTTCTTAATGTCTAGAGCACACAAATAATCAAAAACTTCCCTTTCTGTAACGGGTTTCCAAAACAACAATTTGTCGTTCCTTCTCCCTAAGTACTCCTTATAACTATAACATACATTTGGAATTTTCCTTGCTAAGTTTGACCCAATCGAGACAAAGTAATTATTTAGCTCCTCAGCTATGTCTCCCTCAGAGGACACAACTCTAGCAGCTCCATCAATACGATCAGACGGTAAAACTTACTCATCTATTTCAGTATGTTTAGACTTTCCTCTTCCACTAATCAACTCGTTTATTGTTTTCCATGTTTTACCTGTATCATGCTTATTTTCATCAAATAACTTACTATAATACATTCGTTTAGCATTCCTCAATACCGTTGTTAATGTATTTCTATATTTTTATACTCTTGTGCATAGTGTACATTACAATTTAATGCCTTATATTTATTATACAAACTATGTTTCTTCTTTATAGACTTAACAATTGCTTTAGTTATCCATGGCTTTTTTGGAGTATGTCTCGTGTTAACACTGGTATGCACCCTATTTGGAGCATGTTTATCACACACCTTTACAAACAAATCATAGAATACAGAATAAGCCATATTAACATCTTGCGAGATCATCACAAAACAAATTAACGTTAAACTGCTTATACGTGCGAGCAGTTTTCCTCACAGACACATCCTTATTCACAATAGGGTGATGTTGAAATACCGCAAATATAGGAAAATTATCAGACACATCAGTTTTTATAACACCAGAATGAATAACACAATTACTTACATTAGTATAAACATGATCAATAAGAGATGAAGACTGACCTGTCACTCTCGTCGGCATTGTAATAATCTGTTGTAATCCTGTACTCTCTATTGTGCTCAAATAATCATCTGTCCTCATCTGATAAATCTAAATTAAAATCACCTATTACAACTATATTTGACCTTCAAACATTTAACCCCTCCAAGATGCCTAATAAAATATTTTGGAATTGACCAATGTCAGTATTAGGTTTACGGTAAATTACACCAATACATTTTTTTTTTATCAGTCCCAACTATCTCCAACCAGAGGCTTTCAGCATTTAGGACAGTATAATCTAATCTTATATATTTTAACATGGTATTGAGGTATGCACCAACTCCACCACCCCTTAAATCGGCCTCTCGGCAGTTAACATCGAGAACATAATCGTTTAAATTGACAGTATCAACATTAGGAACACTCCATACTTCGGATAGCGCAATCACATCAAATTTAGAATTCAAACTATGTTCATAAAGGAAACTCAACTCTCCAATATTCTTATTTAGGGATCTAATGTTTACATGAGTAATACTAAGAGAGGTAGAACAAGTGACTTGCATGGCATTATCAAAATCGGTTGGGTTAATTTGGAATGGGCTAGGTGGGGTGGACCTGGAAGGGCGGCCTTTGGTATTTGACACTTGATCTCGCCCTTGAGCTTGATCTTGACCTTGCAGAAACTTGCCAGGCATAGCTTTAGACTTCCTTGTGGTTGGCATTGTTATACTTGCTCTAGAAAATATTGTAGAAAACTATACAATTCAAAACAAAACCCAACACAGATATGTGGGACAGTACTTTAAAGTCACTTGGAGTGACTTAAAGGGATAGTTCAGTTTTGGCATAGAGGGCACTTCACAAAATACATTTTTGGGTGAGATAATGAAGAACTGAGTGTAAAACTTGAATGAGCATACAATTTTGATGAAAAAGATAAACTTTATTTGATCAAAATCGGTTCAGAAACAGCTGAATAATCAATAAATAAACCCGATCGGAATAGTTCTGGGCCACAGATTTATTCGATGATATTTTTTTAATTTAAAAAATGCTTTTAATTTTTCAAACATTTTCAAAATATATTTTCTTTATGATCTCTCTATTCAATCATTATTTTGATTAAAAGAAGGCAAAGAAAATGGGATTCCAACGGGATTCGAACCCGAGACCTCCGGATTGCTAGACCGGTGCTCTTCCGACTGAGCTATAGAAAACCCTAGACGGTGCTCGTCCCTGAAACCCCTTAATTCTCATTGCCTGGATGGTCAGAAGGTATTATAAACCTGACATAAACCCAAAGGATACAAATCAACTTGGGGATATATGCGAGGGATCACCGAATGACCGAAGCGATACAGCTTTTTGTAATAATTAATTCAAACATATAGAGAAACTGACCAGAAATATATTGGGATTAACAGAAGGCAAAGAAAATGGGATTCCAACGGGATTATTTTAACAAAACATCAAATACGTAATTCTGTATATAAAATGGTTGAAACCAATGCTTTTTTTAAAGATCGCCGTTTTTGTTTTAAATGGGTCTTTTTTAATGATAACAGTCTTTTTACTTAGTCGTTTGTAATTAATTTATGTACCTTTCGAGCATGGTGGAGTTATACATATTAGTTTGTAATTTTATTGTGAAGGTTTTGGTTACTAAAGCTTAACCCCACCAAAACTGTACTACCCCTTGAATGATTAGAATAAATTATAACAAACAATACTTGTGACATTTGTTTTGCATGGGGTGTGATGATGACACTTGCTCAAATCAAGAGATTTGTTGTTTATAAAGGTGCTGAGGGGCTGCACCCCCAAATAAAATTTAAATATAGTGAATTATATAGGGGAAAACATATGTATTTGTTTCCATGCGGTGACCAAGTATAATTTTACAATATTATGTGCTTTAATTACTGTTTCTGATACCCGAAATACCAAACACCCACACAACCACATAATACAGACTGTCCCAGAAAAAACGAAACCGGGTTTCATGGCAGAAATGTTATGTTATAATGAATAATTTCCTTGATGATATATATATGTCTGAAAAGCTCTGTGTCTCTTCTTTCATTTGATATATAACTTATGGCACATAGTTCACGCATGACTGAATTAGAAACGATGGAAAGTGGTGTTACCAAGATTCTATTTGCACGCAGAAATTGCAAGTTTGGGTGAGGTTTTTGGGTGAGTTTTATAGTAAACGTACTTATTTTGAAAAAGGACAAATACCGCATACAAATTCATAATTTTATCTTTTATATGACACCTCATGATTAAAAAATAAATGATTTATGCCAGAGAACGAGTACAATGAAAACATGCTTGATTCCAGCCCAAATTAGTAACTTTCCTGATCTAGCCTGTTTCCATGTTTTCCCTGATCCCCATGTTTGTGTAAATTCACTCATGCATCAAAGTCCATTGTCAGCTGCTAATTCAGGAAAGCTGAGCGACTTCTTACTCACTTTCACTCATTTGGGCAGAAATCAGTCATGTTTTCATTGTACTCGTTCTCTGGCATAAATCATTTATTTGTTTAGCCTGAGGTGTCATGTAAAAGATAAAATTATGAACTTTTATGTGGAGTTTGTCCTTTTAAAAATAAGTACGTTTACAACCCTTAAAACTCACCCAAACTTAAAATTTATGCGTGCAAATGGAATATTGGTAACACCCCTTTCCATTGGTCCAATTCAGTCATGCTTGAATTATGTGCCATAAGTTGTACATCAAATGAAAGAAGAGACACAGAGCATTCCAGACATATATATATCATCAAGGAAATTATTCATTATGACAGAAAATTTATGTCATGAAACCCGGTTTCGTTTATCTGGGACAGTCTGAATATACAACCTCCCCCCCCCCCCCCCCCACACAAGAGTTAGAAGAAGAAGAAGAAGAAGAAGAAGAAGAAGAAGAAGAAGAAGAAGAAGAAGAAGAAGAAGAAGAAGAAGAAGAAGAAGAAGAAGAAGAAGAAGAAGTCTTTTGACTTATCAAAGAAAAACTTTATTTACAAACTATAAATTAAACTCATAGGTGTACAATAAAATAATATTACATAATACAACAATAATGTTTGAATTCAATGCTTATACAAGAATAAACATTGTTAGCAGGGTAAACAATATATAATCCATACATAGAAGAAGAAGAAGAAGAAGAAGAAGAAGAAGAAGAAGAAGAAGAAGAAGAAGAAGAAGAAGAAGAAGAAGAAGAAGAAGAAGAAGAAGAAGAAGAAGAAGAAGAAGAAGAAGAAGAAGAAGAAGAAGAAGAAGAAGAAGAAGTATTTTGACTTATCAAAGAAAAACTTTATTTACAAACTATAAATTAAACTCATAGGTGTACAATAAAATAATATTACATAATACAACAATAATGTTTGAATTCAATGCTTATACAAGAATAAACATTGTTAGCAGGGTAAACAATATATAATCCATACATAGAAGAAGAAGAAGAAGAAGAAGAAGAAGAAGAAGAAGAAGAAGAAGAAGAAGAAGAAGAGGAAGAAGAGGAAGAAGAGGAAGAAGAGGAAGAAGAGGAAGAAGAGGAAGAAGAGGAAGAAGAAGAAGAAGAAGAAGAAGAAGAAGAAGAGGAAGAAGAAGAAGAAGAAGAAGAAGAAGAAGAAGAAGAAGAAGAAGAAGAAGAAGAAGAAGAAGAAGAAGAAGAAGAAGAAGAAGAAGAAGAAGAAGAAGAAGAGGAAGAAGAGGAAGAGGAAGAAGAGGAAGAAGAGGAAGAAGACTTTTTTTTGGCTTTTCAAAAGGATATCTTTATTTACAAACTATAAATCAAAGTCAGAAGTTTACAATAAAAGAATAGTACATAATACAAACGTAAAGTTTGTTTACAAAGGTTATACAAGTATAAACATTGTTACCGAAGTAAACAATGTAAAAACAATACAACGTACATGTAATAACAAACGCATCTACATAAGGCAGATGCAAACTCTAAAACAACCAAATCAATTTGCAATCATCGAAAAGGAACAGAGTATTATTATGTGACCACGTTTTTAAAAAAGCATTGACATTGTGGCACAAATGATAATAATGAAATTCATATAAAATCCTGCTTTTTAACCGATGCTGCCAAATAATCACAGGATTGGAAAAAGAATTCGTACGAAACAAAGTATAAATGACACACTTGCAACTAATGATCAAAAAATTAGCGAGGCGCACCGCCTCCCTGCTACGACCACCTGCGCACGGGACAAGGGACCAGTATAAATCAAAATTTAAAAGTAAAGATGGGAACAAACGATTCAGTAATACGGACAAAAGAGTAAGGACCGGTTGAATGGCCGGGCATTGAATAAATAAATGTTCGATTGTACCTGGTGCATCCTTGCACCAGCCGCAGTGTCGCGAAAAAATATCAGGATGTATATGATGCAAAACAGTAAGTGAGGGCAATATATTGTGAAAAAGCTTAAACTGGACATCGCCTTCCTTCTTCGACGTCGGTAGCTTGTAGACAAGGGCCCACTGCAGCTTGGTTGACTCGTCGACGGACCCAATTCGGTGCCAGTGCGAAACATGGTCGGAAAGTTTGTTAATGATCTTGTTGAACATCCTGTAGATAGATTTTGACGAAGCTTTGCTTCCATTTTCAAGCATCGGCAAGCAGACGTCGATCGCAACCGATGGGAAAGATGAAATTGTCTGTAGATCCACATGTGTCGATATCTTGCACCCAAGCTCGTTGAACCAGGCTGGAAACGCGCTAGCGATGGCAAGGCGCAGGTGCTGGAGTTCGCGGCGGAGGAGACGAAGGGAAGGCGGGCGAAGTCCTTTAAAAAATGTATGTAAAGCGGAGGGGTCAAGCCACAGACCAGACAGGGGGTCAAGCAAGTGGCGGACTAGTTTGGCCCCGCACGCCAAGGGTCGAGCAGGGGGGCAGCAACCAACATAATTATCATTTGGTAACAAAAAACAAGTTAATGGCATATTGGCAACATAATTAAACGAGATAGATCGTGTATCTATACGGGCTCCGGACACCATCCAAGCACGCAAAACCTCACCATAAAAAACCGGCAAACTAACAAGAAATTTAGGGTTAATTTCAACGTGAAACAATTGATAATCATAACCCAACTTACAATATTGTCGAAAAAAACATTTCATAAAAAGGTAAGCCGGATGTGAAGTAAGATTGAAAAAACGTTGAAGAAAACCGAACCTAAAAGAAAAAAACGCGTGCTTGGAGGCAAACTAGACCAAGTCCTCCTTTGTCAGGTTGTTCAAAAAGAACTGATTTTTTCAACATATGTCGCTTCTTAGACCACACAAAATCAACAAGTAAATTCTGGAGTTCATTTAGAATATTGTCTGGGGGAGAAAGAACCGATAAACAGTGGAAAACCTTAGAGGCTGCCAGCTGATTTGCAATTAAAACTTTCCCTTTAAAAGACAAAGAATAAACAAGCCGAGACCAAGAAGCAAACGTTTTAATTAATTTATCTTTACACTTACTCCAATTCTGACGCACATAATTAATTGTGTTTCCCAAATGAACTCCAAGAAACGGGAGACCTTCATTATTCCACATAAAATTCAAGGGCGAATCATTGCGCCCCATCCATCGGCCAACCCATAAGCCCTGAGACTTTTGTGTATTAAGACAAGCAGCAGAGGCGCGGCTAAACAAATCATAAGCCTTCTCAACCACAGCGAACCCTGGGTCCGAAGTAATAAAAACAGTTACATCATCTGCATACGCAGATATAGCACAATTCACATTAGTTCCAGGTATATATAAACCATGATTAATCAAAGTATTCCTTAAAGTAACTAAAAACGGTTCGATTGCAATAGTATAGAGTAGTCCTGAGAGGGGGCACCCCTGACGAATTCCCTTCTCAAAAAGGAAGGGGGAAGTCAGTGACCCACTTACTTTTATAAGGCTCTCAGCACCCTCGTACAAAGTCTGTATATAAAAAATAAAACGATCACCAAACCCCATTTTCTTCATAACGTTGAACAAATAAGAGTGATCCACATTATCAAAAGCCTTTTTCTGATCTAAATTAATCAAGGCCAAGGGTATATCTTCAGCATTTGCATAAAAAATAGCATCACGAATTAAATTAATATTATCATAAATGGACCGGCCAGGAATACAATATGTTTGATCCTCACCAATAACATTGCCAATATATTGCGTTAGCCTGCCAGCAAGCACCTTGGCAAGAATTTTATAATCCGTATCCAAAAGAGAAACGGGGCGCCAATTAGTCAATAATCTAGACCCTCGAAAGCGCCTCCTAACATTATTGATCGCTGCCAGTCGAGAATCGCGCTTACTGGCGATCAAATTTTATGACATGGTTGAGACCTTCCTCGTTGTGCATATCTCTCTCGTAAGTGGCGCTATATATTTGCCAGTGAGGACTCGATCCTTGTCTAGGCGCCAATTTGAAACATCGGCCAAATCTCCTTTTTTAGGGAGCAACGTTATAACTGCCCGTCTAAGAGAGGGAGGCAGAGCCCCTGACTCAAACGACGAACAAATAACAGAGAAAAAATCATCACGTAAAGTAGGCCAAAAGATCTGAAAAAACTCTGATGTGAGCCCATCTAAACCGGGCGACTTATTCTTGCCAAGGTGCTGTACTGCAACATCAAACTCCTCCGACGAAAGAGGGTCTTCAAGATCCTCTAACAGGGAGGGGTCATAAACAATGGAATCGGGTAATAAATATTCTAGGGCACTCTTATCGACAACAGAAGACGAGTATAAAGACTCATAAAAATTACGAACATGCATTCTTATTTCATTCGGATCTTCTGTTATACAACCAGAAGGGAGACGAATGCGAGACATATTTTTAGAATTCGAATTCGACTTTTCAAGATTAAAAAAGAAACTAGAACAAGAATCAGACTCATTCGTGTATCTAAAGCGAGACCTTATGAGAGCACCCTGTGCCTCATTTTTCAATAATAAATTAAGTGCATCTCTTTGTTCAGCAAGTACATTTCTAATCTCAAGAGTAAAGTCTGGTGTAGACTGAAGTTCATCAATCCTTCTATTAATATCAAATAAAGCTGACCGTTTCTCTTGCC
Organism: Echinarachnius parma; assembly: GCA_037951105.1. Classification (NCBI taxonomy): domain Eukaryota; kingdom Metazoa; phylum Echinodermata; class Echinoidea; order Clypeasteroida; family Echinarachniidae; genus Echinarachnius; species Echinarachnius parma. The sequence continues at coordinate 103,893 of JBAMJV010000268.1, read as the reverse complement.
TAATCTTAGAGCTATACATTTGAGTAATAGACTTAATATGAACTTTACCAAAATCCCACCAAGAAGCAACTTCCACAAAATTAATCTTTTCCTTCTGCCAATCTAACCAAAAGGATTTTATAATTTCCCTATAATTCTCATCCTCTAATAAAGTATTATTAAAGTGCCAATAAGCACTTCCTCCACGAATTGATGAAGGGGGCTTAAATTTCAACAGCACCGCTGAATGATCAGAAAGGGAACAAGGAATAATATCACATGAATGAACAGAAGAAAATAAACATAGCGGTACATAAAAACGATCTAGCCTGGACCTAGAAGCCCCATGAACACTAGCCGAATTATTTCTAAACCAAGTAAATTTCTTTACACCAGGATTCAATCTACGCCAAGTATCACAAAGCGAAAACGAATTAAATACATTATTCAAAGCAACTGAAACTTTAGCCCTGTGTTCTACTGACATATGAAAACGATCAAGTACTGGGTTCTCCGTGCAATTAAAATCGCCCCCAATGACAATAGTGCCATCATTACAGCTAGAAACATGATCATGAAGGGCTGTTATGGTACGTAAAGCCAGCCGATCATCATGGGGGATGAGGGTATTATAAATGTGATATATGGCCCTATTGAAACAAATTTTATGATATAAAATATACCCATCACAAACAGAAAGTGAAGACAAACACTCTATTTTTGAGCTATTCAATAACGTTGTGACCCCTGACCCACGAGAGGAGCTCGGCGAACAAAAAGGAACATAAGACCATTCCCTCCAACAAGAGCTATTTTCATTTAGCTGATAGGTCTCTTGCAAAAAGACTATATCTGGGTTAGAGGTCAAATGATCAACAAAAACTTTAAAAGACGCATTTTGCGAAATCGCCGAGCACCCACCCGTATTGAGGGTCAGCAGTGACAAAGCCATCACAAAAGAAAAACAACCAACCATAAACAGAGCCATACGTAAAAAACAAAAAAACAAAACAACAACAATCACAAAACCAAAAACAAGCTAGACTACACGTCTAGCGTGTTAACTAATTTATAAATCCTCTGTTGCATGCTTTTCTTAAATAGCGGACTATTCTTCAAGGGCTTCAATTGTTTCACTAAACCAGGAATATTGGAAGTGTATTTGCGAGCTATTTGAGTTGGTTTTTTCCTGCTTTAACCGAAGCTAAAAACTTAATAATTTCAGAAGCCGACAGGGGGCCTGGTGTGAGGGGGAGAGTCTCTTCATGTATCGACTCTTCATCAGTCTGGGACTGGGTATCCTCCCAGGTCATAGAGTCAGTGTCTGTCAAGTCTGCGGCGGGGTCCTTGGTCGAGGACAATGGGGTGGAGGGGGGTTCAGGAGTCGGGGTGTCGAGGGCCTGTGTAAGCGTAGGGGACTTGTTCACCAAAGGGGTAAGAGACTTCTTCTGCATTTCCTCTGAGGGGATGGGGTCTTGAGTGGTGTAAGGAAAAAAAGAAGAAGAAGAAGAAGAGGACGAAGAGGAAGAAGAGGAAGAAGAGAAGAAGAGGAAGAAGAGGAAGAAGAGGAAGAAGAGGAAGAAGAGGAAGAAGAGGAAGAAGAAGAAGAAGAAGAAGAAGAAGAAGAAGAAGAAGAAGAAGAAGAAGAAGAAGAAGAAGAAGAAGAAGAAGAAGAAGAAGAAGAAGAAGAAGAAGAAGAAGAAGAGGAAGAAGAGGAAGAAGAGGAAGAAGAGGAAGAAGAGGAAGAAGAAGAAGAAGAAGAAGAAGAAGAAGAAGAAGAAGAAGAAGAAGAAGTAGACGAAGAAGAAGAAGAATATTATCATATGAGCGAGAGCATGGAGAGATCGGGGTGGAAAACTGGAAGTTATACCATACATGTTAGAAACAATATGTCGAGATAGATATTTTTTCATCAATCATTATTTTTGAAAATTGTTATAATAATATCTCTGATCTGTACATAATACAGTTTGGCATCATAAGTCAAACGACAACGAGTGTTGATCTTTCCATTGTCAAGTTGTATCATATCAATTTGCTGAGAAATATGTACATGAAACGCCGCGAAAAGGAGGTAATTGTTCACTTCGAGAACGTGATCATGACTGTGTTACTCCTTTTGAATAATTATGAAGGGGCACTATCGAAGACTTAGTTCCCCCATCATACGCTAGTTCATCCCATAAATACAACGACGAGGTCCGGGCGTTTGTTTGTAACCAAAATATTAGGGGGGGGGGGGGGTCTATGCCCTCTATGTTTGCAGCTCGTGTTCTACGAAGAACATGAAGGAGCAAGTTCAAGAGGCGTGGGCATTAATTTGAATATAATACAATATCATCAAAGAAAGACAAATGTTATAAGAGGTGGAGTATTCAATTATATTGAGATAGGAATTGTTTTCTAAATAAAAAATTAGCATATTAATTGTACCGGAATATCTCTGTTGATTTCAAGATTAATCAAGTAGAGACAATATGTACATAGAAAGATATAGTTTGAGAGATATAGATAGATAGGCGTCGCCCGAGATATAATATGCACTTGACTTGTCCTCGAAGGTGACCTTGTGAAATTAAACTATAGATTATAGATTATCTTTGTTGTCTAACTGGAACTATACAAATGCTGATTAGGATATATCGAAGTAAGGCTATTATTTTGGGTAACTCACGGCGTACCTCCCCCATCCTAGGGGGCGGGTTATACTCCGCTCCACTTTTTGTTAGTGAGTGTGTGTGTTGGGAGGGGGTGGCCTGAACACCCCCTTCACACACACATACACACACACACACACACACACACACACACACACACACACACACACACGCACATGCTTGCTTGAAGTTCATCTTTATATATGAAATGCATAAACATTATTATAGCAATAGTAATTATATCATAATTATTATTCAAATGATATTAATTAAACTACTAATAATGATATTAATAATTATAATGATAATAATAATGATAAAAACAATGATAATAATAATATTTATAATTTGTTTCTTCTGTATACATAGTATACGTTATTAAATCATGAACAAAACAAACATGTACAAACATCAATTTAATTGTATTCCCTAGCATACAGCATGGTAATACATTGCAAGATATATAATATGATATACATGAAGATATATCACATTTGCAAAACTTACCAAATATGAACAACTAAAGTACACGTACATTACATATAACTCCTTTGCAGGCATAGTGAAAACCGATATACATGTTTTACACGTTGTTCCGCAACACTTTCGGGCCACCCCTAGCTATTTATCCCATCGCACTTTTTACATTTCGATCGTATACCAGCTAGCCACTTGACGTTGTGCCGATGTCGGAAGTTGTTGGCTGGATGTCGGCATATCGCGGTCGGCAAACTAATGTCGCCCCAACATTTCGCAATGTCGAATTTACACAAAATGCGAATTTTTCGCTAAATGGTTGCAATTGAATGTCGGGCCGATATCATTATGCTGACATAAAAATGACGTCTCAAATAACACGTCGCGCAAATATCGCGCCAATGTCGAAACTGAGCGCAGTTCAAGAGGTCGGTAAAGGGTTGTACAATTAATGTCGGGCCAATGTCAATAATCAAACAGGAATATGACATCTCAAATAATTTATGAGATGTCATATTCATGTAGGACTATTGACATCGGCGCAACATCAATTTTATGACCATTTGTCATATTTATGACGGATTAATGACAGGAAATTAATTTTACCATTTGACGACTTGTTCCGTTGCTGAAGGTTCTGTCTTTGACGGAATATATGTTTGCCGCCATAGTATAGATGTCTAATAAATTACATCGGGCTGACATCAAACTAAACACCACTGACAGAACTCTTAAATTGCTAACAAGTTCTAACATCGGCACAATATCGGACCGACATCGTATTTGGGGTCTCATATTTATATCGGAGTAATGACATTGGCACGACATATACTCCGCAAAAAAAGAAACTGGACACTTGTATAAGTTGAAATATTTCATATTAATGTACGATAAAGTGTACATGATCATATATCAAATTAAAGGGAATTTAGTCCTCTACATGCAGGGTATAACTTAAAGGTGTAATCGTTCATGCGTGAAATGCCATGGTCAATTAACACTAGCAAGGTCTGTTTTCAAAAATAGCAAAACAATGGAGGACCACACCATTCGACTGAAATGATAGTAAGCGTTTCACTTAAAACAAGATGAGCGGGGCAAGTAGATTATGACATTATTCAATTTTATTGTTATGAACAAACTCTGGAAATACAAATTTGTCAATAAAACAGGGCCAGGTTATGAGAGCATTATCATACTGGTCTGTATTACAGGCATGAAGCTTGTCTATTTCATGTGTCCCCTGCAATTTTAACCATAATTACCTAGATAAATGTCATGTTAAGACTGCCCAAATGTTTGACCAAGGGTGACTTCAGGTTTTGAAGATCTTTGGACTACGGTATAATTCTTGAGAAGAATTTATACCATTTTCATGCTGAAATAAGGGCACAAACACTGTGGTTTTGACTAATAAAGCTTTGCCACGGAATTCCCCATTTTGTTACTTTTGGAAGAAAATAACACCTATAACGTTCACAATTTGTCTTCATTTATACTCTTTATTGAGATGAAGATAGAAAAGGTCACATTTGTAATGAAAAATTATGCCATCTCATGAATATAGCGTTTTAGATTATGCTTATCAACATTTATATGGTTGAGTGGATGTTCCATTTTTGCTATTTTTGAAAACAGACCTTGGGGTGGTTAATTGACCGTGACAAGTCATGCATGAATGATTTCATCTGGATTTCATGCGAATATTGAAGAGGGTAATTTTATCTTTAATTTGATATACAATATCATATATTTTATCGTTAATGAATACGAAATATTTGGTCTCATACAAGTGTCCAGTTTCTTTTTTTGCGGAGTATACATTTTACAACCTGTTTCCTACCTTCTATAATGCTACCAGTTCCGATATTCGCGCGATATTAGCCCGACGGCATATTTAACATGTCATATTCATGTCGGAGTATTGATATTGGTGCAACATCGATTCGATGACCATTTGCCACTTGTTTTATTCATAATTGAAATGTCATATTGAGGTTCAATTAACAACATTGGGCTAATGTCGGGGTGGCGGACATTTTAATGTCGGGCCAACGTCAGGATTTGATGTTGGCCCTTTGTTGGGTAACTGACATTGGGCCAGTGCCAACAATTAATGGTAAGCCAAGGCTGGCGGACATTTTAACGTCGAGCCCACATCAGAATTGTATATCTCTCCTGTGTCAGGATTCGGTGTGGGGCCATTGTCGGGAAGTGACATTGGCTTAACATCACAGAATGATGTTGTGACAATGTTTGGCTAGCGGACATTTTAACCTCGAGCCCACATTATAATGTTATGTTGGGCCAATGTCAGGAGTTGATGTTGGGCCATTGTCAGAAATTGACGTTAGGCAAATATCACAAAATGACGTGGTTATGATGTTGGGCTGGCGACATTTAAGGTCGAACCCACATCAGAATTTGATATCTGTCCTATGTCAGGATTCGATGTTGGGCCATTGTCGGAATTGACATTTGCTCGACATCACAAAATGATGTTTGGACAATGTTGGCTGGCGGACATTTTAACGTCGGGCCAACGTCAGAACTTGATGTTCTCTCAACGTCAGGAATCGAGGTTGGGCATACGTTAGAACTGACATTGGGCCATTGTCAATAATTGATGTTGGGCCGAAAAATGACGTTGGGTCAGCATTACAAAAAAACGCCGCGCTGATGTTGGGCTGGCGGACATTTTTACGTCGCGGTGACGTCGCATGTTTAATGTAGGCCCAACGTCCTATTACAACGAATTTTACATCGGCCCAACGTTGGCACAATGTCAGGTCATGTCATTCCGCTGTGCTTCCTAAGAATTAGAGGAAGTGAGTATACAGGTATTGGTAAAAGTGCCTAATTAACAGACAAATCTCATCTTTTTGTCAAACTTTGAATCCTCCCACACGAGTTCGGCTTAGAATGATACTTACACCATTGCATCCATAATTAGTCGTCATTTATGAGATGTCATATTCATATCGGACTATTGACATTGGCGCAACATCAATTTTTATGACCATTTGCGACTTGTTCCATAGCTGCCAGAGGCTGACATCGGCAGGATATCGCTATATATGGCGTCTCATTGAGATGTCATATTAATGTCTAATCATTGACGTCGGCCCAGACATCAATTTAAAAACCATTTACCGACCTCCGAAATTGCTATCAGTTCCAACATTGGCGCGATATAAGATCGACGTCAAATTGAAGATGTCATATTCATGTCGGACTATTGACATCGATGCAATATCAATTTCATGACCATTTGCCGAGTGGTTTCAATGCTGAATTATGTTCTTACATCGGCGGGATATCGGTCTGACATCATATTGTTGATATCATATTGATGTTCAATTAATAACATTGTCCCGACATTACTTTCACAACCATTAAGCGACCTCTTAAATTGATACCACTTCCAACATCGGCGCGATATTAGCCCGACGTCATGCATGAGATGCCATATTAATGTCGGACCATTGACATTGGCGCAACATCAATTTTATGACCATTTTCCGAATTGTTTCATTGCTGAATGTTCTTACGTCGGCGGGATATCGGCCTGACATCATATTGTCGATATCATATTGATGTTCAATTAATAACATTGTCCCGACATTACTTTCACAACCATTTACCGTCCTCTTAAAAGGATACCAGTTCCAACATCGGCGCGATATAAGGTCGACGTCAAATTGAAGATGTCATATTCATGTCGGACTATTGACATCGATGCAATATCAATTTGCTGACCATTTGCCGAGTGGTTTCAATGCTGAATTATGTTCTTACGTCGGCGGGATATCGGTCTGACATCATATTGTTGATATCATATTGATGTTCAATTAATAACATTGTCCCGACATTACTTTCACAACCATTAAGCGACCTCTTAAATTGATACCACTTCCAACATCGGCGCGATATTAGCCCGACGTCATGTATGAGATGTCATAATAATGTCGGACCATTGACATTGGCGCAACATAAATTTTATGACCATTTGCCGACTTGTTTCATAGCTGCCAGAGGTTGACATCGGCAGAATATCGCTATGGCGTCATCATTGAGATGTCATATTCATGTCGAATCGATTTTTATTGGGCCATTGGCGGAAATTAACGTTGGGCCAACATCACAGAATGATGTCGTGACAATGTTGGGCTAGCGGATATTTTAATCTCGAGCCGACATCATAATGTTATGTAGATCCAATGTCATGAGATGATGTTGGGCCATTGTCGGAAATTGACGTTATGCCAATATATCACAAAAATGACGTAGTGACGATGTTGGGCTGGCGGACATTTTAACCTCGAGCCAACCGCGATAAGCCGACATCCGGCCAACAACTTATGACATCGCACGACGTCAGGTGGCTAGCTGGGTAATAGTCCCTGCCGGGGCCCAGGAGACAGGGCCCCCGTTAGCCGTTGCAATTTTGCTGTTCAGAAATGTTAAGATTATTAAGTGCACATTGCAAGCACACTGATGGAACCCTGAATGGTATCAAACAAGGAATACATTCCAATCTCAATGGGTGTCCAGGGGGCGGGGCCCCCGGAAGCTTTTGGATTTTAGATATCCAGAACTTAATATGTTTGTAGTTATGCAAATAGGTAAAGTTGTTAGCAATTAAATAGTAAGCTCATGGGCATAACAAGAAACCATGAATATGTTGATACAGTGGACTGGGCAGATGGCCATAATAGGGGCCAGGGGCGAAGCACCCGGAAGTTAATTTGATTTTCGATATCCAGAACTAAAGATGTTCATGATTATTTCAATAGGTAAAATAGTTAGCTATTAAGTATTAAGTTATCAGTATAGTTAGCTCATTGGCATAACAATAAATCTTGTCTTGTCTAGATTGGCTTGTCAGGTGAAAGACGGATAGGAAAATTATTTGGGCAATATACCTTAGCCCCCTTGGGAACATTTTCCCCTACTCCAATGAATACATGTTACCCTATGGCATAACCTAACCACATGCAGGCGCCATGCGAATCAGACAGAGATAACATATTCAGAGTACACATTTATTATATAATTTCTTTACAGATAAGGATGTCGCATTGTACATTCAATATGTACATGTATTCATAAAATCATTAGAGAATGTTTATCACCTGTATAACTGGCATCAAGGGATATCACAGAGTAAGAGACTGAGTATCGTGCATCAAACACAATGTACAAGTAGCCGTCCGCCATGACTGGATTCAGGGGGTCCAAAGACTCAAAGTTGTCATATATCTGCATTATATATCTTCCTCTATATATCTTCCTCTGGAGTCTCTGATGTACATATCATCGTTGTACTCTACGAGACTTCGTTGAATTCAAGGACAAGGGTTGTGTTGGCTGGACTGTAGACGTACCAAACGCAGTAAGCTGCCCCTCCTGAGAACGAGTTGGACATCCCGATGGTCGCTGATGGGTTGGTCTGGTTCAGGTAGATGGTTCCTCCGCACTGGCCTGGTGCGGCTCCTGCTGGTAGGACCAAGTCACCTGAATGGGGGTGTAGGATGGTAGAGTGGGGGGGGGGGGGGGGGGGGGGCAGGGGAGGTAATAAAATAGTTTACATTATGCCAATTGGTAGCTAGAATCGTCGTTTGTATCAGGAATGTTACTTTGGCCTAGATTAAAGGAATGTATTAGGCCTGATGGGTAGCCCGGCAGAGGACAAATGGTAAAAACTGTAATTTTAGAGGTGACTTATGTCGGGATACTATACAGGATATGTAATGGGCTCAAAAAAGAAACTTTGATGACATGTGCAAAAACTGGCTAAACTTATGGTTGATATAATGTGTATTTCTGTGATCTGATATTCCACAGAGTGATCTATAGAAAATTAATATCAAATAACCGAGTAATGAGCAAATATTAAAAGTGATATACTGTACGCTATTAAACTCATTGCGTTGACTTTGTTGGAAGTTATAATTAACCACTAGATTATAAACAATCTGAACACTTGAATCATACATATCTGTATAACGGAAGATAAATTGAGAAGGATTTTGTACTTTAATCACTGTGATATGATTTTAAGAACTTGATAAATAAAGTATTGCGGTCATATACACCACACATATCATAAATAATTCACAGTTACGGATTTTAACTTCGTATAAATATAAATAATAACAAAATATTTCAACTTTATAGAAAAAAATGTACATATGCTGTGTACTTGATCAATCTGAAAATCAATAGAGAGTTAATATATTAATTTATAATTTAGAAAATAATACTTATCTCAATAAAAAATGATGATTTAAACTTCACCCCATTAGCCTTTGTATTTGTTTGATATTATTTGATGAATTTCGAATTTACGAAACAATATATATATCATTATCATTTATATTTCAACTATTAATCCTTTGTCTTTGTTTGATGATATTATTTGATGAATTTAGAGTTTAGAAAAACATTTCCTATCTCAATATCATTTATAGTTCCCCTATTAAACCTTTCTATTTATTTGATGATTAAAATGTAATGAATTAAGAATTCAGAAAACAATTTCTCAATATTCATTATACATTACATATTGAACCTTCTTCTTTGTTTGATGATACTATTTTAGGAACCTTGAATCAAGAAAACAATTCTCTATCTCAATATCATTAATACTTCACCTACTAAACATTTGGTTTTGTTTTATTTAATGAGTTCAATAGATGAATTTCGAAAATCTCAATATCAAATTATACTTCACCTATTACACCTGTTGTATTTATTTGATGATATAAGTTGATGAATTTAGAAAACCTTTCCTATACTTCACCGATTAACCCGTTGTATTTGTTTAAGGGGTTCATTTGATGAATATAACATACATAAAACATTTCCTATTTCAATATCATTCATATTTCACCTATTAAACCTTTGTATTTGGTTGGTGATATTATTTGATGAATATAGAATACAGAAAACAATTCCTAACTCAATAACATTTGTACTTAACCTATTTAACCTTCGCTTTGTTTGATGATATTATTTGATGAATTAAAGATTTAGAAAACGATACATATCTCAAAATCATTTTAACTTCACCTATTAAACCTGTGTTTTGTTTGACGATATTTTTGATGAATTTAGAATACAGAAACCAATACCTAGCTATCAGCTCGTTATCAATCATACTTCACCTATTAAACCCTGTCTTTGTTTGATGATATTATTTGATTAATTTAGAATTAGGAATACATGATCTCATATCATGTATACTTCACCTAGTAAACCTTTGTCTTTGTTTGATATTATATGATGAATATATTTAATCAGAAAACAATACCTATCACAATAACAATTATACTTCACCTGTTAAACCTTTGTATTTATTTGGTGAGATTGTTTGATGAATTTAGAATTCAGAAAACATTTCTTATACTTTACTGATTAACCCGTTGTATTTGTTTCGGGGTTTATTTGATGAATTTAGAAAACATAAAAGATTTCTATCTCAATATGAATTATACTTCACCGATTAAACCTTTGTCTTGATGATGATAATACTAATTTAGAATTGAGAAAACATTTCATGTCCCAAGATCATCTTCACCTAGTGGAACCCTTTTGTTTCTTGCTTTAAATTAATGCCACGCCTCTTGAACTCCCTCCCTCATGCTCCTAGTAGCAAAGACATAGAGGGCATACATCTGCACCGGAACCACCCCCCCCCCCCCCCCCTCCGACGGTGAGCTAAGTCCCCGATGGTGTCACATTGTATGTTCAAAGTCGTATCACAATCATTTTATTCCTCAAAGTAAGAAATTACCTCTTTTTTGCAGCGTCTCAAACACATATTCATGGGATTTATACAAATTGGCATTGAAAATATCCCTTAATTGTGCATTTTGGGTATGAATTAAAAATAAAATACCCCCTTTTTAAAAAGAGTTAGAGTAAACAACCAACATATAAATTGTGGCCCCAAAAAGGTACCTCAGAAAAGTACCTTGTTTTCACACTTTGCAAACAATGTAAAGAGTCCTTGTACCTCCTTTTCCATTTCCGCGAACAAATTTAACTGTAAACGATCATATTATAAGTATACACACCTTGCATTGTCGCCCGTATTTTCGCTTCGACATGCTCGCTGGCATCCTTAGGCAAGCGCAGAATGATCCCACGGCCAGTCGACGTAAACCCGCCATCGATACCCGGGTGGACCTCGATCCCATCCGCAGTGCGGTTCTCCAACCCGTCTACCACGAAGAGGGAATCGATCTCAGAGTCGGGCTCTATAGCTAATCGTATTCGTGTACCGGGTGGGCTTCGAATGATCCAGAAGCAGCGTTGGTCGATGTCAGATCGGTCATCATTGATATTGGCGATGTCGTGTGGACGGAGAAGCTGGTTACTGAAGGCAATCTTCAGCTCGGGCTTGTCGGCATCAAGGGGGAGGAATGCACCACATCTTGGCCTCTCCAAGCAATCTAACAACACAATTATAACGAGAAAAAACAACTAGAACACGTTCCAACACTATATTATAAGTAGCAAGGCAAATTGGGCTTCACCGGGTATTCTCTGGAATGATTGCTTCAAGCAATCTGACAGTAGAATAATAACAACAAAAACAGCTAAAACACATTTTGATTAATATTCAATTAAATAGGGCAATTATTATCGGCATTTTATGGAAGTCAGATTTTCATATATTACCTATCATTTAATGTATTTTGTACATCTTTTCATTGTAAAGGGATCTAGTAACTTTGTCTGGATCCACCAAACTCTCTATAGCATCTTTAATTAATTCATGCCTGGTTATCTCCGGTCAAGACGGTCAGGGCACCAGTGCGCGCTGTATTTACTTTTGTATTATTATTTATCCAGGTTAGTCTCTTTAGTTCATTTGCTCTGTTCTCGACATAGGGACCTGCATGTAAAGGGATAGTTAAGTTTTGGTATAGAGAGTAAAGTTTTGGTCAAACTGAATTTTAGTAACCCGAACCTGCACCATTACATTACAAACTAATATTTATAATTTGAAGGGATAATAAATTACAAACGACGAAGTGAAACACCTGTTATCATACAAAAACAGCCATTTAAACGCAAACCGGCGCTCTCTAAAAACTCAGTTTCAACATTTTTTATAAAAATTGTGCATGTGATGCCTTGTTAAAATAATTATTAAATAGAGAGATCATCAACAGCTGTTAAATAACATCTTTTGAAAATTGTTAAAAAGTGTAAGCATTTTTTTTTTTCAGTGGCTGGTTCAAAGTAATTGAATTATTGTGGGACCCCACAATAATTACAAATGGTTATATTTGTGGATATTTCAGCCGTCCATAATCGTATTTTGATCAAATAAAGTTTATTCTGTCTTTACAAATTCATGCTCTTTCAAATTTGACACTTAGTTTTAATTACCTCACAACTAACAATTTTGTGCAGCGCCCTCTATACCAAAACTCAAGTTGCGTTATCCAAATAGGCTATAGGTTAGGAAATAACATTAAAATAAGTTCATGTAATACTCCAATATCAATTTTCAGAAATTATTCGACGTATATTCATAATGTGGGGTGCCCAAGAATTGTTGTTGTCTACAGTGAGTCTACCGATTCCGAATGTATAATTGTAGTAACCTGCTCAAGAATAAAAGTTTTAATTTAAATAAATATTGCCAGGTAAATCTCTAAGCGCATTGCTAAAAATCATGTACATTTTTAGTACATTAATTGACAATCAATGTGCACTAATCTAATTGTGAACTATTACAAATTATTCATAAAACATTGGGATTAGGATGAGAGAAAGAGTCGTCTGTAAATAAAACAAACGAAAGACGATCAGAACAATTCTGAAAATCATTAATATCAATAATGTAAATAATGTGTATAACAAATTATACAACATGTTTGATGCCGATTATCACGCATCCAGTCGAAGTTAATGATATCTCTTTCTAAATCAAGAAACTGGAAACTTACTATTAGTTCACCGGCGAAACGTCGCCTTACACTTTGTAAGTACGAATACTTAATTTTCAGGTCGCCTAAAATTCAAACTCTCTGAGCTTTTTCCGGCTTTGCTAATATAATTTCCCAATCTCATTCATAACCGGACTATACTACAAGTATTAAGCATATTCAGTTGTACGCTCTCATCCCTATTATATCATATTACTATGAATGCATTATTATGTTATTTCACATAGCCTACATATTTGTATTATTTCATGTTTTGGAAGTAAAATTGTGTTAAATTAATCAATAGATATTAAAGGGCTAAGAAGACTCCCTTGTGGGACACCACAATTCTTCACTGTTGCAATGTGTATATAGATTATGAACATTTAAAGAAACAAATCGATGTCGGTGGAAGTGTGAAGCAGTGCTGTAGTCGAGTCCACCCTGTCCGAGTCCGAGTCCGAGTCCGAGTCCCTGGAGTCCGAGTCGAGTCCGAGTCCGAGTCCGAGTCCCGGTCATCCGAGTCCCGAGTCCCGGACATCCGAGTCCGAGTCCTAGTCCGAGTCCGAGTCCCAATGGGAAAATCTTAAATTGCAATTCTTTTTATGTCACATCAGTTCCATTATGATAAATGCCTAACAGTGAACTCTCTATAACATAAATAGTTGTCTGGTTCATTGTAAACTTCCATTTGTCAGATATATTTTAACTCTTCTTACTACAACGGTTATCTTCATAATAGACACCATCAAAGAAATGACAAAGAGTTATCTGCATAAATGATTTTGGGCAATGTCAAAGGTTATTATTACAGAATATGAGACAAATTATTATTGATGTCTATGCAGGATAAAAAGTTCATAAAAAGTGTGACAGACGGGACAAGAATTTAGTTGATCTTTGTCACCCTTAAATTTCCCAAAAATACAGTGGATAAGGAACTGCTGCATTTCTTTTCCTAAGGTTCACTGTCAAATGGATTAATGGGATTTAACTTTATGTGCAAACAGTCAAGTTGCTGAAAAGTAATCATTGTTGAAGTTAAGCATGAATTTCAGCAATTTTCTAATCCTTTTAAGATCACAATTTTTAGCAAAAAATATCAAATATCTGAAAATTCACGTTTTGTGCCATAAACTGTCAGTTATGAACAGATGAGCAAGATATCATCCTAAGAAGCAATGAAGAGCAACCACTGTCAAGAACCAATTGGAAAGATTCAAATTTATTATGGGGGGGGGGGGCGCTACATAATTGACTGAAACTGAAGGGACTGGTGCGATACTTATATTTATATTATATTTCTTGAAATTGGTGTGAATTATTCATTCGCATGCATCTATCATGACATGATTGAAGTTTGAAATTGAACTATGATTTTATTATCAGATTGGATGGTTATATACTGCAATACAGGGTGGCCCCCAAAAAACGGAACGGGGCACTTCCCAAAATATAGTAATACAATGATATGTCCATAGGATATGGTATCTTTTCCAATGAAAAACGATACTTAGAACAGTCATTTTGGTCGAGTAGTTTTTGTTTTAGGGCGCGCTGAGTGACACCATGTCAGGTTCCAATTCTTGTCAATTTTTACCAAGTCAGTGCCTGATAAATCGCACTTACTGCTCGTCATATCATCAAACAACCATGCCCATTCTATTAGCACACAGCTGAATGCACACTAACAATAGCGCGCGTATTGATCGTTGTTCAATTTTAGTCGCATCATTATCAGGCTTTCGTAAATTAATTCACGTTCTGGCCGTAATACTTGACCGTGTCTTACGTGTTCCAAAACATAAAACGACTAATCTCAACGTCTATTAGGCATATAATAGCTTGTTGAGGCGATGTTACAATCATTTTCCAGAATGCCACACTCAAGCGAGCAAGGTACGTCAGAACAACGGGTTTGTTTTTGCTTGCGCTGGGGTAATTTTATGAACTATAAATAAACGTGGGAAAACGGAAAAAATGCCGGTCTCATTGCCGGTCTCGGCCCGATTTTCGCCCGAGTCACGAGTCCCCATTGGTCGAGTCCGAGTCCGAGACCGAGTCTTTGTGGCTCGAGTCCGAGTCCGAGTCCGAGTCCCGAGAAATACGGACTCGAGACCGGTCTCGAGTCCGAGTCCGGACTCGAGTCCTACAGCACTGGTGTGAAGGCCTTGAAAAAGTACACACAACATCTAGAATAGTTACCATATTTATACATGATCTTTAGTTTCTAGACCCTATCAATAAATGTAGGATTAGTATGAAATGAATTCCGCTTTTGTCGAAATCCATATTGAGAGTTTATAGGGGGGGGGGGACCGATGGTAGTCGTAGAAAATGTTCGCAGGCGAGACCGCAAATTTTTGGCATTTTCGAGACCGAGGCCAGGTCCGGCCACAAGACCAAGTGGTTGAGAATCCTGTACGCGAGGCCGCCCAGCTAGCAACCTGATGTCGGGCCGATGTCGGAATTTGGTTGCCGGATGTCGGCATATCGCCGTTGGCTCGAGGTTAAAATGTCCGCCAGCCCAACATCGTCACGACGTCATTTTTGTGATATATTGGCATAACGTCATTTTCCGACAATGGCCCAACATCATCTCATGACATGATGTTGGGCCATTGTCGGAAAATGACCTTATGCCAATATATCACAAAAATGACGTCGTGACGATGTTGGGCTGGCGGACATTTTAACCTCGAGCCAACGGCGATATGCCGACATCCGGCAACCAAATTCCGACATCGGCCCAACATCAGGTGGCTAGCTGGGCGGGACCACAGTTTTTCACACTTTTCGACCATCTAAAATGACGGTCGAGACCATTGACATATGGTCTCGAGAACAGGTAAAATTTGAAATGGGGAGGGGGGGGGGTCAAACCCCCCAAAATTGTTTGGTCTAAGGGGGGGGGGTGACCCCTCCCCCCTGGGTACGCCTATGATCATAACATAATCCTAAATTTATGCAAAGGAGCAATTTGTTTTAATGGTAGTACTTATACGGACTGGTGGTTTAATTTTCCCTCTTCTTTCAATTTGGCGCAAGTCATTTTTCACACACTGGACAAAAACAGTCAGTGTTCGCCCAAGCGTGAACGAAAATTTGTTTTGTTAGTGGCACTTGATAGATGAGACGAATGGGCATCTATCGACATGAAGAAATCTTCAAAATATTTTGAAATGTAATTTTGACAGATTTTTCAAAAGTGTAACGCTTTTTTTGATACGCCCTGTATGCATCAAACAATAAAATTAAATAAGTAGGTTTGTATTATGGTTTGTATGGATAGCAGTGTTAAAGAATAATTATATAACATAATAGTGTACAGTATATTAAATAATTGAGTTCTGGTAAGGAGAGTACAGTTTTGGTGAAACTGAATTTTAGTTACCAAAACCTGCATCATTACATTACAAACTAATAGTTATAACTAGAAAGGAACACAAAATTACAAATGACGTAGTAAAGACCATGTTATCATTCAAAAAGAGCCGTTAAAACGTAAGAGGGCGCTCTCTAAACATTCATCGGTTTCAACCATTTTGAATAAAATATTGTGCATTTGATGCTTTGTTGAAATAGTGATTAGATAGAGAAATAACCAACAACTTTTTAAATACCTTTTTTGTAACTTTTTGAAAAGAGGAAGCATTTTTTTGAATTTTTAACGACTGGTTCAAAATTCTCTAATAAACCTGGGGCCCCAGGTTTATTACAAATTGTAATATTTATGGATATTTCAGCCGTTTCTGAACCGATTTTGATCAAACAAAGATGATTTAATTATTTAGATATTATGCTCTTTCAAATTTTACACTTAGTTTTTCATTACCTCACACACAAAATAAGTAGTCTAGCGCCCTCTCTACCAAAACTCAACTATCCCTTTAAATGAGTTGCATGGGGAGACACAATAAACTGCAAGCTTGATGGCATGACCCCCCAAAGAAAAAATTAATGTAAGCTTGAATTATATATACAAATTATGAAAAATGTGATAGAGAGAAAGAAAACAAAAAGGAAGGGGTGCAAGTGCAAATACTGTAAGTATACGCTAGCTATTCAAACCCACACGATAATGCTTTAAAAGCATTGATATTATATAACCACTCATTTAATTATACCAAATTTCATTGAACACGAAAACGCAAAATCACTGTCATCATAATATTTTATATTTGTAATATATTTGTTACAAATTTTTAAAAAGCTGTATATATTTGATGTCATTAGGAAATTTCCAAAAATAGTCCTTAATGATCTACAATTAACATTATTATCATTCTTTTATTTGTTAAAGTAAATCAATACATTTATTACAAACAATTGGGGTGAAAATAATCAAATTATTTTGGGGGGCTCTTCAAATTAAAGGGATAGTTGAGTTTTGGTAAACAGATTACAGTTATGGTCAACCTGAATTTTAGTAACCAAATCTTTAGTATCCAAATCTTTGCCTTCTTTTAATCACAATATATTTCTGGTCAGTTTCCCTATATGTTTGAACAAATCATGCACAATTACATTACAAACTAATAGTTATAACTCCACCATGCTCGAAAGGAATGAAAAATCCAAATGACTAAGTAAAAAGTATGTTATCATTCAAAACGAGCCGTTAAAACTCAAGAAGGCGCTTTTAAAAAACTCGTTGGTTTCAACCATCTAAAATAATATAATGTGCATGTAATGTTTTGTTGAAATAGTGATTAAATATAGACATATTAACAAATATTTTAAAACCTCTTTTGTAAATGTGTTAAACGAGGAAGCATTTAAAAACAGATTTGTAACGGCTGGTTAAAATGTTCGAATAATTGTGGGTCCCCACAATTATTACAAATGGTTATGTTTATGGATATTTCAGCCATTTCTTAACGGATTTTAAAATTGTATGCTCCTTAAAATTTGACACTCAGTTTGTTATTATCTCACAAAAATATTCTGTGTAGCGCCCTTTATACCAGAAATCAACTATCCCTTTGATATGATTATTTATTCATGAGTGATATCATAAACCTAATGCAAAAAGTAAGTCTTTGTAAACAACTCCGCATAACCAAAACTTGTTTAAAGATACTGTTTTATCCAAATATTTATATGGTAAATAAGAAAACTATATGCAAAACAAGATATAACATTATCTTCACAGTTGAATGAGCACAAGTTGAAGACGAAATGACAATATTTAAAACGATCGCAAAATCGAATCGAACTAGATCACTTACTTGCTAGGGACGACAGCACGAGAATGATACCAGTGATCGTACAGACTCGCCTCATCGTGGCGGTGGTCATCGGGCCTCTCATAAGCCTCTATCGTTCGCAGAGTGACTTCGATACTTGATCAATTCGGCGATGCTCACTGAAAGTTGATCCTCACCAGACACAGAATCATGTCAACTATGCATCAGTGTCGCATCACGACTACTTTATATCCATATCTGTTATCTTGTCTTGCACACGTGACTATAATTCTCAAATCAAGCAGATATTCTCTTTATTTCCTGAACGCGAATACATTTGTGTATTTAATTTGAATCATTGCACATGAAGGTAAATATGACGTATCATTCTATACATCGTATGGTCTCATGTCATTTTCTCACGTTTCTCTCAAGATCGTCATTGGCGCCACTTACGTACTATAGAGATAAGGATACTTCAGGTGCACCCTCTCTCCCCCCCCCCCCCCCGTATTGATATTTTGATATGCTATGATAGCTTTAAATATCGACTTGTCATTCAATTTAATTAATTTATACTTCAATTTCGTCCCGAGAAACCAACAGAGCGTAAATCCCAACTTCAATTTCGTCATTATCATTATAATTCATCATTTGTCAATCAATTTCAAACACTTCGCATTCAAAACCGTCAATTGTCATGGGTAAAATGTCTCCACCGCAGAGCAAGTGGTGAATGTTAAAGGAATAGTTGAGTTCTGGTAAGGAGAGTACAGTTTTGGTGAAACTGAATTTTAGTAACCAAAACCTGCATCATTACATTACAAACTAATAGTTATAACTAGAAAGGAACACAAAATTACAAATGACGTAGTAAAGATCATGTTATCATTCAAAAATAGCCGTTTTAACGTAAGAGGGCGCTCTCTAAACACTCATCGGTTTCAACCATTTTGAATAAAATATTGTGCATGTGATGCTTTGTTGAAATAGTGATTAGATAGAGAAATAACCAACAACTATTTAAATACCTATTTTGTTACTTTTTGAAAAAAGGAAGCATTTTTTTGAATTTTTAACGGCTGGTTCAAAATTCTCTAATAAACCTGGGGCCCCAGGTTTATTACAAATTGTAATATTTATGGATATTTCAGCCGTCTCTGAATCGATTTTGATCAAACAAAGATGATTTTATTATTTAAATATTATGCTCTTTCAAATTTTACACTCAGTTTTTCATTACTTCACAAAAAAATAAGTAGTCTAGCGCCCTCTCTACCAAAACTCCACTATCCCTTTAAAGGTTCTATGACATGAAAATAAACATAAAAAAATAATTTTAGCATATCAGGATAGTTTTTTACGTGGATTCAAATTACAATAATAATTTATTCAATGGAAAAGTCATTAAAACAACAAATCAACTTGGGAACGCCCACAAAAATGTCTCCAGAGTGAAATTCTTCTTGTGACCTCATCTGTCAATTACAATTCAGTTACTTATAAGATGAACAATGCACCTTTGCCCAAGCTGAGCGCCTGCTCACAATAGTATCACATGATTGAATACACTACCAGCTATTAGATATCTGAACACTTCAAGCGTAAATATCTTGTTAACGAAATAATTCGAAAAACCGCAACCTGTCCCATGCTCATATTGTTAGTACGAATATAACAAGGTTTAAAGGTGGGACGTAATCCCCCTTTGCTCAGTTATACGTAGCAATCGCACACTGTCGCAGTTCACGAACGAAAATGCATCGAAAATTGTCGCGTTCGGAATGTATGTTATACCAAGGAGGTATTCCTTGTACTAGTCGATTGGAGATTCATCAGAGATTTTTACGAGCGAAAGTATTACGCAACACGCTCAACCGAACCCGACATCACAGTGCCGCTGCGATCTTATCAGCGCTGTATTGCCTTGGGTGAAAGCTCGAGCTAGCGGTTATACCCTTCTAGATCGATCCAGCACACATCGTGAGTTACCCTCGGGAGATTACGGCGGAGTGCGAGTTGGATTTTGCTGACTACCCATTTTAACCCACGCATATTTGCCTTTAAGAGAACTGCTAGCGTTCCAAGTAAGTTTTGAGGATTTGAACAATGTTAATAGATCCATTTAAGCTGCTGTGAACAATTGATTGGCTCATGAGGTTGTCTTATGAAGTGTATTACATGTATTGTCTATATTTGAGTTTGATCTATGTCTCGCCCTATGGACTATTGTTTACTGAAGCGTATTACAACAAATAAAACAAATATTAATGGTAAATATATTACTCATTGCGGATATAGTATCGGAAATAATATCGCTAGTGATATTCGTTTGTCTCGCAATGTATGGTCAACATGGAATCTAAAAGATCACGACGTTTCGTATGCCGCTGCAATACTTTGTCAAGTGATATAAAGTAACGTAAAACAAAGTATTGCAGCGGCATACGAAACGTCGTGATCTTTTAGATTCCATGTTGAACATACATTGCGAGACAAACGAATATCACTAGCGATATTATTTCCGAAAACAAATATTATTTGGAAAAACATTTTTTTAAATCAGTGCTTCTTTTTGCAATTCCTTATTAACTTAAATATACCTTGCTATTATAGACATCCTTTAAACAATTATATTCAATTATGTTTACATCCAATAAGGTCACTGTGTACAGCTACATTAATAATTCCAGAATTTCCTGTGCATATTTGCAGTATAGAAACAGTCATATTTTTTTCCTTTTCGCCAGGTTATCAAACTTCAGAAAAAACTAAATAACTAACCGTTCAGAAAATAAAAATACAATCCGTTACAAGACAATGAATAGGATATCACAGTGGCGTAGCGTGGTTGGGGTGATAGGAGGATGCAAATAAGCTTGGCCACACATTATGAATTTCTTTATTTCTTCACATATGTTTCTGTTATGTTTGTATTGTTTTAGTCATATTGTGGGGGGGGGGGGGGGGGGGGTCGTGTGCCCCCGTTAAACCGTTAACCCCCCCCCCCCCCCCAGCTACGCCACTGGGATAACTTTTATATCTGATAAAAGAAAACAGACATTTTGTGGGTTATCACATTCTTTGATTTTCCCTCAAGTACCAGGACAATGAGACGAGATAATTCATCATAAAGACAAACACGAAGATAAGCAAAGTGTCCTCATGGCTTTCCCCTCTTTTAATCTATAGATAAATTAATCTCTAGATAAGACGTAGTGCTGGCATACAATAGTAACCCCGCCACATCACATGTACCATAAACCTGGGTAACTTAGGCCACTTTTTAAGAAGGATGTATTTTCATCAAGTCTCACTCTTTAGAACTAATATCTGATTTTATACATTACCCTATGTATAGGAAAACACTTGAAATAATACGACATTTTATCTAAAAAGTGATGCTTGATGAAAATACATTCATCTAAAGAAGTGACAAAAGTCAACCCGGTTTACGGTAACCAATATGGTTATGAGGGAAATACTCAATGAGTCAAATAGAATATAGTTTGGCTACATTTAATAAAATAATATAAAGCTTTGTTAGAAAGTTAAATATGTTTTTAGATAGTACAAAACCAATTTAATGATTATAAATAAAGTTATGTGATTTGCAATATACCCTTCAGGACTTTTCTCTATTGGGGAGAAGGTAGCAGAAGGGGTGTTGGGTTTGGGGAGAGAGCGGGAACCAAGAAGGGGGATAGTGCATTCGTAAATTACTATGATTGAAAATTGATATTGTATGTAAATTAACATGATTTATTTTTGCTTTGGACCCCATGAAAGAACAGGACGACTTTGGAAATGGTCCGGAGATGGGCTTTGCAACCGTTTGTCTATACTTTACATATCTATTTATTTTTATTTTCATTAGTAATCTACTTTTTACATTAATTTTTTTTAATCATTTGTCTGTTTATATGGATTTCGGAAATAAATACAAACAAAAGACTTGTCTGGACGCGAAACCTATTATAATATCTTCTGACCACACGAGCAATGAACATTAAGGGGTTTCAGGGACGAACACCGTACTAGGGTTTTCTCAGTCGGTAAGAGCACCTATTTAGCAATCCGGAGGTCTCGGGTTCGAATCCCATTAGAATCCCATTTTCTTTGCTCTTTTTTAATCACATTATATATTTCTAGTCAGTTTCTCTATATGTTTGAATTAATTCCCAATAACTTTTGATACAAAACATTTTTTTTTAACATAAGGGGAAAATCTGTAAGACAATAAAGAATTGCGCAAGATATGCTCTCCAATGATTCGCATGCCTCATGCCCCAATCAGTTCGGCAACGCTACGCCACTGCCCACCACCATTGATATACAAATATGTATGTATATCGATGCCAACCACCCATGATGCATACCTCTTGAAGTTCAATCATGTATGCACTTCCATGGAGTGTCATGATAAGATCGACTGAATAAGTTCAACAGGGTCTAAAACTAGACTAGGTCCCGAATCAGGCCAAAAGAGGACGAGATTGATGTCCGGGCATAATGACCTTATCAGTTAATTTAAGAATATTTGGTCGCTGGTGTTTATTTGCCTGTAGCGCTCTCGTGTAGCGCAGCTCGGGCTATAGAATGATCACAAGGGAGTTGAGATGGTGCACAAGATTACAATGTGTGTTTGAACTGTAAATATTTCGCCTATGAATAGTCAGTTTGCACCTCGATAGACAACGTACTATAAATGTAATTATAATGTGGGCCGTATTAAAGGGTACCACCACCCAAAGATAATATTTTGGTGAAAGAAATGTTACATCTTGAGAAGTCCATTCCACCAAAAAAATCAGAAAAATTGGTTTTCCGTAAAAACATAAAAAATTGGGAAATGGCATCACCATACTACAATATGCGTTCAGGGGTCTGCATACTGAGACTACATTTTGTCTAGGACGAACGCATCGCCGTGATTCTATTGTCTCCGAACGTACGCGTGAATAGAATTGGCGCACTCGCAAGTGTTTGGCGCGTACAGAACCATTAAGTAATAATGGTTCCGTAAGTGGTGGTAATTAATTGCATTGTTTATGAAGTACATAACCCTTTGCAAAATGTTGGGCATCTATTTGATATCGCACGACGGTATAAAAACATATAATTATGTGTTGCTCTTTGCATGATGGTCCCCTTTAAGGAATGTTCATAAATGTTTATTTGTTCAGGATTTCAACCACATCTGGCGTAAAAATGTGTTTGTAACAAAAAACAATCAAACGAACACACACACATATTAAAGGAATATCCTTTTAAATAATAATTGTACAAACAAAAGAAACAGTATACACAATCAACTTTCTCGGAGGTAGACTCATTTATTTACAACTTTTAATCGACAATATAAAAACGAATATCAAAATGAAATTGTTAGTCACAAAGACTTAGAAGATAGAACGCCATACATACTTTCTTCTAAGTCTTTGATATTAGTTTTGGTCATTCTAAATTAATGTTTTTGATTCATAGCTTTTTTATTTCTGAACAAATTATAATCAATATGTTTGCTGTTGATTGTTTTTTGTTTTGAGAGAGAAGTAGTTTCTGATTTATATATTTAAAAAAAAAAACATTTTAAATTAATTTCCCTTATTTCTGAGCCGAGGAAGTGGCTTTTGATTGGTCCAAATGGGGCCCCACGCCAGCAGGCGCAAAGAGCCGTAATAACACTCTGAGTGACAATTCGATTGCCAGAATCCACTTGAGCCTGTTCTTTTGACAAGCTTATACCTCAGTTACATTTTCTCTACGGCTAGGGTACGGCGGCCGTACGACCCCAAAATCGAGAGATACATGCGGCGCGGCGGCCATTTCTCGGTTCGCCGTAGCAATAAGACACGCCCTAGCATTGCCGTAGAGTGGTTCCACGGCGACTATGCGTCGGGCGTACGCTGGCCATGCGTTTGCCGTGCGGCTACCCTAGGGTCTTAGGAATTACACCCTGCGTGCAAGGCAATGCCCACGCAAAGCTCCCGTACGCTCGCTGCACGCCATCCTTACGGCCCCCGTGGCAGTTTGCGCAGTGCATGGAGCAGGTATACAGTATATACTTTACGTCTGCCTTGGTATTTGTCAAAAACCTACGGCCGACGCCCTAATGCGACCGTGCGTCATCACGTACGGCAACCGCAGGTTTTCTGTCTCCACAAATTCAAAGTACGGCTACCCTAAAATATGTGACTGCTACAGTATGTGACCGTGGAAATGCTGCGGCGGTCCTATAATTGCTATTGGCCGTAGATATTTTAGACCGCACGGACATCGCGGAAAATGTGACTGAGGTCTTACTGAATAGCTTTATCCATGTTATCTTCAATGAATTGTAGCGTGCAGTAAATTATCGATACAATTATTTCCATAAAGGATCTAGAAACTTTGTGGACATGATTTGTGCAGAAAGTGATGAATGGTTAGTATAATGTGTAGCTATGTGATCTGAGTATCCTGTGAACATTTCAAGTTAAATGAATGTTATATGGCCGAGTAATGAGCAAAAATGCAAATTGACATTTGCTTACCTATACGTACTTTGTACACAGTTATGACTATTCAGTGAATAATTAAAAATCTGAACACCTTAAAGGGATAGTTGAGTTTTGGTAGAGAGGGCGCTACACAAAATATTTTTTGGTGAGCTAATGGAAAACTGAGTGTCAAATTTGAAAGAGGATACAATTGTACTGGCAGAATAAACTTTAATTGATCAAAATCGGTTCAGAAACGGCTGAAATTATCCATAAACATAGCCATTTGTAATAAATGTGGGGCCCCACAAGTATTCAATAATTTTGCACCAGTCGTTAAAATTCGTTTTAAAATGCTTCCTCTTTTCAAATATTTTCAAAAGAGGTTTTTAGATAGTTGTTGATTATCTCTCTATCTAATCACTATTTCAACAAAACATCACATGCACAATATTTTATTTAAAATGGTTTAAACAAATGCGTTTTTTGAAAGCGCCCTCTCTAGTTTAAACATCTCTGTTTGAATGATAACAGGCTTTTCACTTAGTCGTTTGTAATTTGTTTTATTCCTTATAACTATTAGTTTGTAATGTAATTGTGCAGCTTTGGTTACTAAAATTCAGTTTGACTAAAACTGTACTCTCTCTACCAGAACTCATCTATCCCTTTAATCGCAAATACCTTTTTAACGAAAGTGAATTTCGAAGAATCGAAACCTGTCCCATGTTTCTATTAGTTGTTAATGCGAAGACAACGAGGTATGAGAGAACCGCTAGAGTTCCAAGTAAGTTTTGAGGATTTGGACAATGTTACTAGATCCCTTTAAAGAAGGTTTACTTTCTTTTTACACAATTATAATTCATGCATATTTAACTTAAACATTTCTATTTCTTTACAGCCTTAAACTTTTTACCTATTTAAGGAAAGAAATCTGTCTTTGAACACAGTTATGACTATCCAGTGGATAATTAAAAATCCGAATACTTCAATCGTAAATATCTTTCTAACGAAAGGGAAATAAGATAAACTACAATATTGTCCATGCTTCTATTGGTAATACGAATACTAGGCATGAGCAAACCGTTATATTTTCTAATACATTTTTGTGGATTTGGACAATGTTACTACATCCCTTTATTTATTGTATGCATTAACAAATCATATGGTACGCATGATTCAATGAGCCTTGTGTCTTTATATAAAGTCGAACTTGGCACTCGGAGGATTAATATCCACTTGTCATTGTCAGTGTGTTTAAATAACTTTATAATGCATGTTAAAGTACATATAAGTCACATTGGCATTGGCAGGCCCCAGCCCCAAATTTCTTATTCTAGCAGTATACCCCCTAATATTGCTGTTTTATAATGCAATTTGGAAATTATAGTTTATTGGACAAAACTTGAAGGCGAAAATCTTAAATAAAATCAACTGAAACACAGTAAATATAATGAGGGAACTACATATTTTCATTATTAATTTAAAATGAATTGTAGTTTGACCGACACAAACAAAGTTTAATAAGACATCTACAGGGTTGAACTTTGCATTAAAATCCATTATGTTGTTTCTTTCCGTAGCGATGGGCCTTTCAAACCTCGCTATTAAGAGCTCTGATATAACAAAACCCTCTTATAAATAGCAGTAATCTTGTCGGCCCTACGTATGTTTGTATTATCGTGATATAACAAGGTAATTGGTAATTGACCGCATTATGAGATTCCAATAACTGTTATATTGGCATCTCAAGAACGTTTAGCAAACCATATATGGTAAGTGGTGTTTCGTAGATTGTATGTGTTAATTAATATGTTGTCGCTTTTGTTGTCAACGGTGATTGTAAAGTTAGATGAACATACACGACAGTCAACAGCACCCAATAATGTATCCATAGTTATATAAAGTATAAAGCAGTTAGACAAGAATAAAGGAATGTCCACACAAGTGATGTAGAATTTTGGGTGACGTCATTATTGAAAAAACACAAGCAAAATCCAGAATATAAATCGTATACACAGATTAAGATAGTTCCATTTAAAATGAGAGTTTAATGGGCCAACACTTGGTTAACATGTACAGTAAAATCGTGTGCAACATCTCAACTTCCTGGGGAGCATACTAGCCCGAGATGCTCAGGGCGCTACAGGCTAATTAACACCCGACCAAGTACCTATTTATATTCCTTGATCAAGAACAGCCATGGTAGTTAAGTGTCTTGCTGAAGGACTTAAGTGCCGGGGCATCGATAGGGTTTGAACTAGGCTCCAGTGATTGGAAGTCAAACTCTTATTATGTTATCCAAACATGCCACATCTCCACTACACAGCGTCATAATGGGCTATCATGGCAGAACACGCGTAGGAAGAGTTTCAACTTACTTGACATAACATAATGTTAATTATATACTAACCTAATGAATGGTGACATTATTCAAATGAACTACAAATTCAAAATTAAATTCAAAATTATTGCTTCACCTCTAACAATAATGGAAAAATGAAACCAGCTACACAACATACGAAAAAGATTTCACTGCAAACAAACACCAACAACACCAAATGACAAATTTGTCTTCAAAATCTTATGTTAAAATGCATGGATAAACATTGACCTGCAGAGCAGAGGGTAAATTACTGCCTTTGCGTTCAAAGGAGCTACCTATGGTCAATAATTCAATGACAAATCAGACAGATGACAAAAGCTTTTTAATAAAAAAAAAACACAATCCATTGTCCGTCTGTAAACGTATACGAACGTGTAATCTAGTTGTCAGATGCAACAACAAAAGTCAACGGTACTGTTTGGATGAGCATTGAAAAGATAAAATGAAAATAAAGGAACAATACAAACACTAGATTCGAAGTAGCGATATATGAACAACTTTCACCATAAATCAAAGATATCGTTAAAGGGTTATATGTCTTTAATTCTGACCTATAGCATTGCATTATATTTCTAGCTGTATTTAATATTCTATGCAAATTAATTACCTATATTTATGAATCCGGGCATGGAAACATGCGAAGAAGATAATGACATTCTTGCTGGTATAATTGTTTTCAGATGCAACAACAAAAACCAACGGCACTGTTTGGATGAGCATTGGAAAGATAAAATTAAAATAAAGGAACAATACAAACACTAGATTCGGAGGAGCGATATATGAACAACTTTCACAGCAAATCTTATATGTACCAATACGTCAATACATTTGCATTTAACTACTTACTGTATATGATATTCTATGCAACTAAATTATTTTTTTTTAAGAACCGGGGCTCTTTCTTACATTAAACTACTGCACATGAGTACATTGGAAACAGACGAAAGAAGATAATGACATTATGTCTGGTATAACTGTTGTCAGATGCAACAACAAAAGCCAATGGTACTGATCTGATGAGGATTGTTAAAATGAAACAAAGGGAAAATACACACATTCAATTATTTCACAACAAATCTTACATATCGTTATACGTCAATAATTTTGGCCGAAACTAATGCATTACATTACTAACTGTATAATATTATTATATGCAACTAAATTACCTTTAATCAAGAATGTGGGCGTTTCCTAACATTAAACTACTGCAAATGAGTACATTGGAAACAGACGAAAAAAGATACTGACATTACGTCTGGTATAACTACTAACCATGGGAGGAATGAGATTTCAACTGGCTTACAAATTCATATACCGGTAAGTGAGAGAACATTCAGACATTATTTATTTGGAACCGTGCAATCCACAATCCGTGTAATATTTTACAAATACATTTATCATGCAAGCAGAATCAATTCGACTTGCACCCATTAAAATAATTAAGCCATTCAGGCCTGGTTCCCCAAAACACTCGGGCTGGGGTTTATGGAAGTGCATTTCGGAGCAAAACCATACAGCCTTTGATGTGTTAACAAGCCATGTATTTTATGCCCTATTCCCTTAATTCTATTTCGGTTTCTTCTTCACTTTCATATCCATTAACGAGGCGGTATTCCTTGCGGACGGAGCGACGTGACGACTTCATGTACAGGTACATGGTAACCATGGCAACAGACATGACGGCCGAGGCAACCATCACTCCCATCATGATGCCCATAGTCATACTAGGCGCTCCATCGTCTTAAATGCAGGGATATAAAGAGAATCAATTTGATTCATTTATATTGCAATCCAATAATAACAATGACAATAATAATAGTATTCATTATGATAACAATAATAATGTTAATATTACTACTACTATACTACTACTACTACTACTACTACTACTACTACTACTACTACTACTACTACTACTACTACTACTACTACTACCACCACCACCACCACTACTATTAATAATAATCATCATCATCATAGACATCATCATCATCATCATCATAATCGACATCATCATCACCATCCCCACCAAGGTCTGATGAGTCCATATACAAATGTAATCACCTGTCAAGGTCTTGCGAGTAGCCAGTGGTCCGCTGGAGATGAGATGTGGGATGGAGCTGGTGGCACGAGTGTGCCTCCCTCCACGCCTCGCTCTAGATTGGCACCCAAGGGCGCATCGGGATGAGGGGTCCGTATCACACACCAGCACATCGCAGTGAATGTACACCTAATGAAATAAAAAATAAATAAATAAAACACAAGGTAAATAGAATAAACCTTTTCATATGAAATGGAAACTGCGATTAATATCTTAAAAGCACTATATAAATTATGAATATAATCATTATCTGGAAATAGGATTCATATGTGTATTTCTGTGATCTTAAATGTCCACGGAGTGATGTGTGAAATATGATTTCATAATAAATGGATGTCATACGGCCACGTAAGGAGCGAAAATGCAGTTTGCTATCTCATTGCAGCAAGGCAACTCTGAAATGATCCGCTGGATTATTTTCATATTCATTCCTAACTATCCTCAAAGATGGTTTCATATTTCTGTTATTTATTTAACCCGTTCCCTACCAGTTTCTGAAATATACATAGACTTTGTACACGACCCACTCGGTTCCCGTAGTCAAGGGGTTAATAAGAGACAGGCATGAACGAACGACTCAATATGCAAGTGAGTTTGGTTGATTCACGCGACAAAGATATTTACTAAATCCCTTTCATTCATTCTTTTACTTCATTCTTCCGATGTATATCCCTTTTGTCCTAATTACTATTATATCTTATAAAATCATGTTCATTCTTGGTAGAACTAACAGTGGACATAACTATATGGAACTACTCACTAAAAGAAGTCTTGAATAATTATGGGTTTAAGCCCATTTTTACAACAATTAACTGCACACAAAGACACATATTGATTAAATCCAGCTTTTTCAAAAGGCATTGATACCAACTTTCGTGTATAAAAAAGGTGTTGGTAACCTAACACAGAAATTAAGACAGTTTGTATGTTATGTTGCAATTATATTGTAACAATTACAAGCATAGGCGTACCCGGGAGGTGGGACGTTGGGGGGTTCATCCCCCCCCCCCCCCCCCTTGACCATCACGTGCCTGTTTTTGGAGACTAAAACCCTGTCTCGGCCCCAAAATTTGTCGAAGATCAACATTTTGAAAGTACTTGGTCTCGGCTTCGATTTTTTTTAAGGACACCCCCCCCCCCCCCCCCCACTGAAAGGGGTTTCAACTTTGAATGTACTTGGTCTCGGTCTCGAAAATTTTGACAGTACTTGGTCTTGGCTTCGAACAAATTTTACGGCACCCCCTCCCCCCCCCCCTCCCCCCCCCCCCCCTCCCCGGGTTTTCAACTTTGAAGGTACTTGGTCTCGGTCTCGAAATTGTTTAAAGTACTTGGTCTCGTCTTCGAACAAATTATCTGACACTCCCCCCCCCCCCCCCCTCCACTCCCCACTGAGAGGGCAAAAATCCTGGGTACTCCACTGATTACAAGTTATTCAAAAGAATTTAAGTGAGTTTAGAAGCATAAACGCACCTAATATAAATTAGTATGAGGCTCTGAAATTTGTTTACAATTTCTGTAGAGTATTTGGTGTCAAAACGGTCTGATCCCAGACGTTTTATTTCAAATGGTTAATTCAACTTTTTTAGTTAAAGTTAAAGACCTTCCCGTGCCAATGTTGGCACATAAGGCGGCGCCTATCTCC
Source organism: Echinarachnius parma (assembly GCA_037951105.1). Taxonomy (NCBI): domain Eukaryota; kingdom Metazoa; phylum Echinodermata; class Echinoidea; order Clypeasteroida; family Echinarachniidae; genus Echinarachnius; species Echinarachnius parma. The sequence goes on along the minus strand of JBAMJV010000268.1, from coordinate 73,036 downwards.
GATTCATTTGGCCTAGGCCCCACGTCTACTAAATGTAGCGAAAGTTACAGAAGGGGGCCAGTCCTCTGGTAACTCGTGTGATTAACTTTCCCTTCTCCATTCATTCTATAAATGCCGAGCGCCTGGCAAGAAGGCAGAAGGTACCATTTTTAAAGTCTTTGGTATGACCCGGTCTGGGTTCGAACCCGGGACCTCCCGTGCATGAGGCGGACACTCCAACCGCTAAGCCACCAAGCTCGGTCATTCAACTTTATTATTCACCTAAAAATTAATCCTGCTGATAAAATATATGATATAATATGTAATATGTGTGTGACCTCTTACCTCTGGATTTTCATCGATGAAGGTGAATGCATCGATCTGGAATGGTGCCAAGGATGAGTCGAGGTGAGGAAGGGTCAGCATTGTTGGGTCTTCTGGACATCTGTATCCAAACAAAGTAAATGAATGCACTGTCTAATTAAGTAACATATTACATTTTCTAGACATTCTAACCAAAGTAATTAATTAGCTTAAGCACTGTCTAAATGAGAAAGTGTCAACATATTGAGTCTTTGAGACATATACCCACCAAAAATTAATACATATTTATGTGGTAGATTTAAGCGTTACGCTATATTAAAAATGATAACCTAAACGTTTGTATTTCAATGCATCCATCACAACCGTTTCTGGCAACAAGTTTGCTTAAAGGTATGGTGACAAGAAAACTGCCTCAAAATTGGGTTTTACTGTATCTAAGGTAGATTTTCATGAAGATTACTAATACAAACATATTTTCCTCGTGGGAAAACCCGGTAACATAAAAAAAATCAACTTGTAATTTCACTTTCGGAACCCCCGTAAAAAAAAACTGAGTCCCGGGCGAACAAAAAATGACGTCATCTTTGTGACGTCACCTGCAGGCAATCGCAGTTTAGCTCGGTCATAGACGTACACGCTGAGTGCAATACTCACGTTGACACAGAGATATTATTTCCATTTGTTTCAATATTTGCAAACATTTGTTCAGGTTTATATCATGGACGATATACACTCAGATGTGTAGCTGCATCCTGCTACAATTAATTTCTTAGCAATTCTTAAGCATTTTCAGTAAAACCTCAATTTACAAGCAAAAACGAGTTTGTTTTACAAGCAAGTCATAGGCTCTGCATGTAAACAATGCACATTCCTCCGCGTTGCGGTCTGCATGTGATGTCATGAATCGGGTGACACGTGCGCACATTCCCGTTCTGCTATAAATGACTTTTTTTAGGAGCATGGAACGCCGATGCGAAATAAAGCAAAAAAGTTGCATGAAATTTACCTTTTTTCCCCCAACTTAAGTATTTCTTTGAAAAAAAGAGTGTAGTATATCAATAAAGGCACATATTTAAAGCTATAAACCTGAATCAAAGCCGGGATTTCCCCCCTCCTTTAATACCAAGGATGTACTACTCTAACACGTACCAAGTTTGAAATTAATCCGTCAGTCAGTTCTCAAGGTATCGCGAAAATGAAAACGGGACAAACGGACGGCCGGGCAACAACAACAAAAAACCCTGACCACTTCAGTCAGTGGCGGCGGCATAGGGCCTACAACTAATAATCATCATATAAATAAATTAGGATTCCCCTTTTTTAAGGACTCAACAATGTCACACTGGCTCACTGGCTCACAAGTAATAATTTCATAAACAAAGGGAACATATAACGCCAGGAAAGAAAGATAAAACACCAGACGATTAAGAGTACAGGTTAGGAGTTGTTTATTAACCATGACCGAGACGACGACAACGGTAATCTCAATGCATAACATGCATAACAATAACATCTTATGGAACGCCAAATGTGTCAATCACAATACAACTAATTGAACACAATTAACTAATACTGGCGTGACTACTTTTCTTCCTCCTTTGATTCGAGAATGAAATAACATCACTTCATTAGTAATATCAAGATCAAGAATAACAAGCCAGTAAAATAACAAACATCGGCGTAAATGACCTGGTCATTAAACTATCAATAATCAACTAATAAAGGTAATGGCTACAGTATAGATAGCTGACAATAAAGATCAAGCAACTTGTGGCATCACATTTGAGCGATCCAATGACAAACTGAATGTCATAGCACATACAGTACTTAACCAAATAACCAAATAATTAAGCCAGAGCCCGTATCAATTACATAAACGCGACATCCTGAATCAATGATACATCAAACCACAATAATTACATCATTCAAATACTAATCTAAAAATGTTCATTTGAAGCACATGCAACTATGGCTTTCATAATTAAATCTAACCTCAACAAGTTAAACCAATTTCAAAGATAAGCTCCACCTATCAATATTACTCTTATTAACATGTATCAATACAAATTAAAAACACGTTGCTAAAAGTTGGGCTAACGTCTACCGTCTACGTAGCTATCAACAATCATAATTACTACGCCATCTACGTATAAATGTATTAATTATATTAAAACAAATAATCAAACACACATGCCACTTCCTCCGCGATGTCGGAAAAACAAAATGCATTAAGGAAGGATCGCATTAACAACAGTAAAAACCGACGACGAAAACACATGGGCTGTGTGACAAAAAAAAAGGGGAAACCGTCAGTGGATTGCAGCACTGACATGGTAGAGGGGAAAACAGAGCTGTCAAACAAGGAATAAAAAGTTTGAACACAGGTGAAGGCTGGGAAAGCATGTAATAAACCTGTAAATGTTATAATAAATCACAGTAAGTACCTATTAAAAAATGGAACCATGCATCCATAACATACTATCTTGAATCGAATGTACGTGTACAAAATGTATATAAACGGAACACTACAATGTCACAATGGGTAAAGTATGGAGGGCGTGAGCGACCGACAATAAAAAAATATAACATCATTGACACAACACGCAGTCCATGAATATATCAAGAGCAGAAAACACGAAAAATGTAACCATACTTCCTCAAGCTGCACAAGGAAACATACTACAAATACAAGTACATATAAATTGATTGTTAAACAAAAGGAAAAACAACCCCGCAGGAATTAGCAGGCATGTACAAAAAAATATGGTCCCCACAGCCAAACCGAATGGGAAGAACCAAAATAATTCCAATGGGCATGTACTATCCCAGGGTGTATGTCGGGCAGAGTGCTAAGTATAAACAAATATGCGATTGTGACAAATATGCGATTAAATTAAGTATATGGGAACCCACAGACAAATACACACAGTTCTAAAACAATGTATCATAATATAAAGCAGACACAAATATGGTACCTTGATAAGGGCATAATAACATACATGTACGCTTAAATGGAGAACAAACTCTGCAAGCAAATAGTGTGTACCCAATAATAACATCTAAAATATGTACCTAAATCAATTATACAAATACACTCTATAACATAAGTAAGAAACCTGTATCAGACTGATACATACTGGTGGGTAAGGAGTATCAGCAGTATAAAATAAATATAAACAATAGACAGGTAATACCACCTGACCAAAAGTAGCATAGGCACTGTGTCATATAATGAATAACATGGGAAATTGTGTACTTTATAATTATAAAAACAACAAGTACGTGTAATACTAGTAAGCTGTAAGAGCAATACAGGGGAACCCCGCACAATGAGATCCTAGGGACTATAATTATGAAATACTGCCTGAAGCCTCAGACACTGAACTACCATCCGCAGTATTGTAACAATACACAAAAACAAAGTGGAACCCGATCAAAGAAAATATCAAACCTTATCACTATAAAGTACATCGTCACACCAGATCTCGCAAGACTGGGCTTCCACTGTATAACAAAATACACCATATGCACAATTGCACACATAATAACCAATACAGTTTACACCTGCTTATACAGTAGCTAAAAATAAGAAACTGGGCCAGGGAGTGCACACCACAAAATAATAAAATGTCGGAGTACATAAAATCACAAATTGAATAAGTAAGAAAAACATCAATGGAATAACTAAGCAGTGTAAACGCGGGCGTTCACAATTATAACTTTGGCAGAAATTAATAAAATCAGGATAAACCTAAGGAATAAAAAGAAACAAGTTACATATTTCTCAACTACGGTTAAAACAATTGTCCCAGCAGCAAATTATATCATTAATATAATTATGTTTGAACTTCACCAGGCCTGTAAGAAAAAAAGCACCCGAAACATTTATCATTATAAAAATGTCACAGGGGTGTGAGAGTGCCTGTGGGAAGAAAATGGACAAAATTCTGGTCTACCTTAAAAGGCAATTGGCTCAATCAATGAATAAAAAATGATTCAAAATATAAACTTTAAAAAACTTAAAGAAACCAAATCAATTTTTATCTTCCTCCTTATTGTACGCTGAACTCTCACATCCCTGATCACTGCCAGAATAAGGATCGTGCATGAGAAAGAAAAAATGTCCAGTTACAAACAATGTGCATGCATATATATTTTAAAATAATGGCATACAAAAATAATTAAAACTATAATATGAAGAAACGTAAAAAGGAATCAAATCGAGTCTGTCTTTTGTTGTTTCGTGTACGCATACAGTATACAACAGTTGAAGGGGGGGGGGGGGGGGCACACGAAGCCATCAACCTGGAGTGGAAGGGGACACGGGAGGATCGTGCCCATGTGGGACCGCAGTCAGTCCAACATCAGGGGGTGCTGGAGGTAGAGTCCAAGGTACGCCGAAGGGGTCGGAGACGCCGACGGAACCCAGGGGGGCGATGCCATGGGCAGGAGCTGGGGAGACACACGTCGTGGCCATCACGTGGGCGAAGGCGCTCGGGGCTCCATCGTGGGGACGGGGAGAGGGACCTCTTTCCATGAAGGAAGCTGGTGGGAGGCGGCCATAGGTCCAGGGGGGTGACTTCCAGGTCGGGCGAGCGTGGCGGCCAACGTCAGTAGAGGGCGGACGAAGGCAGACGTCATCATCGGCAAGGATGGCCTGTGGCGGGTCGTCGACATCGCAGGCGATCATGTGACCACTGGCTAGACGAGGCAAGGCAGCACAATCACAAGAACGATTCACATCGCTGTGAGGAAGACATTCCACCACGGGAGGCAAACGGTCACAGTCAGGGGTAGGCCAGTTCGTCCAAACTGGTGGAGGCTGGTGCAGGCAGACATCCGATGGGCGACTCGTGGGCCTGTGCAGTAGGGCTGAGTAGGTAGTGCGCTGTTTCCGGGGGAATGGAGCGCCATCATCGCAGTCATCGGGTGGTAGAAGTTGTACCGGCGTACTGGGTGGCAAGGTGGTAGATGACCCAGGACCACATGAAGAGTTCTTACCACTGCTCGCGATGCTGTCAGGGTTATCGGTCAGGACACACAGACTGTTAATACCAATTCCAAACGTCACCTGTGGAACATCCGCTATGACATGAACAACGGTCACAGAGCAAGGCTCAGTTGTGAGAGGGCCAGAGCTGGTGGGAGCACCACAACCATGTACAAGTGAGGGGACCGGACTACTCTCGATCTCACTGACGGAAAGACCGGAGCTAAGATCAGCGACCGTGGCAAGAACAGGGGAACAGACATCATGCTCACTGTAGGGAGAACTAGGGCTATGCTCAGCAGCAGGAGAATCAAAGCTACGCTCGATGAGGGGAGTGGCATACCGGCCGTCAACATCATATTCGACACATACATTCACTGTCTCAATCTCACAGGAACTCTCTGTGCAGAAGGGAGACTGGCGATCGGTCGAGTCCTCACTCTCTATTGCGCTACACTCCACGTCGTGTTCATGCACACACTCGGTCTCGCTGGGATCACACAGCGAGGTCTTGTACTCGCTTTCATACTCACATGCTCTCAGTCTCGGTTTCTCGTGGGCACTGGTTTTCGTGTGCATATCACCGACATCATACGAGAATACATACTCATCACCGAACATAATCCGGCGTCTACGTGGCCTAATCGACACGTCGTTAAACTCCATGAAGGGAGCACCAACCATAACGTCAACACCAATGCTATCCATGACGTCATCACACACAACAAAACCGTCAAACCAAAGATCAACTTGATTATCATGAATTAGCGAGAAACAAGTGAGGCCTACGATACTTGACTGACGTATGGGGAGAGACTGATCAGAATCGAGATTATCATCGTAACCGAAATCATCGATCACCACATCCAAACCAAACTCATCAGCAGCCGATTCACTCACCATATTGATATTCGAACCACTGCGAAAACCAATGGGGAAAACCTGGTCAGAATATCCCTTGATGGTGGCAGGGAAACTAAGCAAGTCATGTCCGGTTCGGTTTCGGTACATCACATTCTCAATCGGATTCGCGCCGGCTGGACACCCCCGCTTGGGTGCCCCTGCGGCCGCGGGGTCGCGTCGCTGCGTTGATGCTGCGTGCATTATCAGTGCACAATCACAATACCTAACAGAGATACTGTACCCTCAATTATCACATCAAAATACAGATGAACGCCTGATCCCTCTATATTGGGCGAGATTCACCTTCTTCCTGAATTTTGGTAGCGTATTCTGGGCTGAAATTCAATCACACCGCAAGTCACCACGCCAGGAAAGAAAGATAAAACACCAGACGATTAAGAGTACAGGTTAGGAGTTGTTTATTAACCATGACCGAGACGACGACAACGGTAATCTCAATGCATAACATGCATAACAAAAACATCTTATGGAACGCCAAATGTGTCAAACACAATACAACTAATTGAACACAATTAACTAATACTGGCGTAATGTATAATGATAAAATATATCTTTAGCTTACCCGTTGTCCAGAAAACTGTATGTGTTCCTCTCATCAGGATGCGAAGTTGGAGTAGCCCAGCAGGTTTCTATGAACACAGTCAGTCCTGTCACGGATGTCAGATTGACGGCGAAGTAGAGATGCTCGCCGAGGTGGACTTCAGAGTCCTCGTTGACCACAGGAAGGTGGAAGGTCTGGTCCGGGTAGCGGTCAAGGCTGAGGGAGAAGTTGCCGTAACCTTGCTCGGAGAAAGAGACGACGCCGGTCTTGGGGACAAAGTGCTCCCCGAGGAGTTGGTGACGATCCAGCTCACACTGGACAGGAATCTTAAGAGTCGTCTCCCTGGTGATGGATGTTCCGTTGATTGATTCCGGCTTGTAGTGAGTCACCGTGTTAGAGTAGATGATCTTGGTCTCAGTTTCCTGGAAAAAAATATAACAGATCAATAACATAATAATATACTTATTTATACACTCATATTAATATAATAGTTATCACTTATCAGTATGACTTAGACATCCATATAATATAATCGGTTACAGTCCGTTATTCCGAAGGTTCGTTATTCCGAAGGTTCAGTTATTCCGAAGGTTCGTTATTCCGAAGGTTCGTTATTCCGAAGGTCCGTTATTCCGAAGGTTCGTTATTCCGAAGGTTCGTTATTCCGAAGGTTCGTTATTCCGAAGGTTCGTTATTCCGAAGGTTCGTTGATCCGAAAATAAAATCGGGTTCGTTATTCCGAAAATTAAATCGGGCTTGTTATAATACTATAGTTTGTGTTTTGTTTATTTAATTTACAGCCTCCATTAAGCATACCCCTCCCCCTTTCCCTCCCTTGGCCAGACCAATCAAACATTTAAGTTTATTTTATCTCTTTATATGAAATTATAGCATCATAACAAACCCAAATACATTTTCGGATTAACGAACCCGATTTCATTTTAGGAATAGCGAACCTTCGGAATAACGAACCCTCGGAATAACGGACCTTCGGAATAACGAACCTTCGGAATAACGAACCCGATTTCATTTTAGGAATAGCGAACCTTCGGAATAACGAACCTTCGGAATAACGAACCTTCGGAATAATGCAACAAATGTTCGGATTAACGAACCCTATTTCATTTTCGGATTAACGAACACTCAGGTATAGGAAATTTGCGTGTTCGGAATAACGAACCTTCGGAATAACGAACCTTCGGAATAACGAACCTTCGGAATAACGAACCGCACCCATATAATCAATAAATAAACATGGGACGTTTGGAATCCAAAGATGCCACTTATAACACAGTTCTATACAGAGTGTCCCAGAAAGGTTGCAACACTTACGATCGTTAATTTCTTCGACACCATCGACCAAATTTCATGATTTTTTTATTTCATTGGATAGAACATTCTTTTTCCAACAAAATGATACCATGAACATGGATTTTCGTCTCCAGCGATCCTCGGAACACTGAGACATTCTCGCCCACGGCCTGCCGTAGAATTAGCTGTACATAAGAATGGCTCACATTGTCTTCCTTACAAAGGGAGAGCAGTCATGCGTTTCTTTTGTCCAGCAAATTGTATGGCAGGCCGTGAGGAGAGAATGCCTCAGTGCTCAGCGGATCGCTGGAGACGAAAAAGTAGCAAATTTTGGAAACGACATTGCCTCAGAAAAATGGCCCTAGCATCCAAACGCCTTACCCAAAATCCATGTTCATGGTATACTTTGTTGGAAAAAGAATGTTCTATCCAATGAAATAAAAAATCATGACATTTGGTCGATGGTGTCGAAGAAATTAACGATCGTAAGTGTTGCAACCTTTCTGGAACACTCTGTATATGAAGAGTTCGTTTCCAAAAAAGGTTAGTTCCACTTTTGTAGGTTTTGAGAAAAGGAGAGTTTTTTTTTTATTTCTCATCGTTAGCAATGTTGAGAGGATATACACTGTTGGTCATAATGTTGGAATTTTTTTTTTTATAGATCAAACTTCATTCATTTTCCCTATTTTTGCACCTAATGAACCATTTCAGACTATAAATAATGATTATATAATATGTCCAAATTACCAATGTACACTAAATGGTTGAATGGGTTTGCATTAATTAATGTAGCCTTTTGTTTTGAGCTTTGAAAGGCAGAACCTTTCATGATGGGCCCCTTTCCCTCTGAAAAGCGTATATCCAGCAAGTCATCATTATGTGTCATTTCTCAGCGTTGGCTGCAAAACTTTCAACCAAAATTGGCACAGAGGCTCTCTAGGTCATATCCCGTACAACGCCATTGCCTACACGCCAAACGATGCTTGTGCTCCACCAGGAAGGGGTGTCAACAAGCAATGTCCACTGATTCGTTGGAACATCGCAGGCTACGATCTGTAAAATCCTCATACGTCATCGAGAGGAGGGACAATTAAAGATACGGGAATCTCTAGGACGTCCACAATTTACCACCAGGACAAATGATCGCAAATTGCTTAACCATGTGCCGTAGAAACCGGAAATGCCAAAATGGAGCCTTCGCCGTCTATGAAGAAAATACTATGAAATCGACGCCTTCTGCCAAACTGCAGATCAGAGATCGCTCTAGCATGGTCACCTAGCAAGACAAACTACCAAGTGTCCAGCCCATACCATGCAACCAAGATTTACAGGACGTCCGTGGACTAGGGAGTACAGAAGATCACCGCCTGGACACTCGTGATATGTCATCTTAATGGGTACGAGCCATACCACCGTTGGGCCGTCACAACCTCAAGTCGTTTTGTGAATACAGACATCTTCCAGCTTCTCGTCACGTAATCGACGAACCATTTGTCCTCCATCTGTTCGGTCAAGGATGTTATGGCTCGTACCCATTCAGATGACATATATCTAGTGTCCAGGCGGCAATATTCTGGGCTCCCTAGTCCAGGGACGTCCGGTAAATCTCGGTTGCATGGATTAGAGTGGACACGTGGTAGTTTTTCTTGCTCGGTAACCATGTTAGAGGGATCTCTGATCTATAGTTTGGCGAAAAGCGTTGATTCCATAGTGTTTTCTTCATAGATGGCGAAGGCTCCATTTTGGCATTTCCGGTTTCTACGGCACAGGTTAAGCAATCTGCGATCAGTTATCCTGTTGGTCAATTGTGTACGTCCTAGAGATTCCCGTAGCTTTAATTGCCCCTCCTCTCGATGACGTCTGAGGATTTTACAGATCCTAACCTACGATGTTTCAACGGAACAGTGGACATTGCTTGTTGACACCCCTTTCTGGTGGAGCACAATCATCGTTTGGCGTGTAGGCAACGGCGTTGGATGGAGTATAGCCTAGAGAGCCTATGTGCCCAATTTTGGTTGAAAGTTTTAAAGCCAACGCTGATAAATTACACATAATGATGACTTGCTGGACATATGCTTTGGAGAAGGAAAGGCCGGGGCCCATCATGAAAAGTCATGCCTTTCAAAGCTCAAAACAAAAGGCTTGATTAATTAATGCAAATCCATTCAACCATTCATTGTACATTGGTAGTTTGGAAACATTATATAATCATTATTTTAGTCTAAAATAGTTAGGCGCAAAAACAGGGAAAATGAATGAAGTTTGACCTAAAAAAAAAACATATTCCAACATTATGACCAACAGTATACTATTCTATTACACAAAAGAGCATCATAATAGGTTTGTAAAATAACTGGACCTAACCTTTTCTGGAAACAACACTGTGTTGGACCTAACCTCTTTTTAAAACAAATGCTCAATTTTCTTTGTAAATTTTAACAGCTTTCTAGAATGAATTTGAGTTTTCTGTTAGCTTTACCGGATAGAGCTGCTCAAAATCTATAGATTAAGCTAAATAAATTAATTTTGATGGAAAATGGACCTAACCTCTTTTGGAAACGAGCTCTTCATTAAGTTCGTTTCCAAAAGAAGGTTAGGTCCACGTAAGTTTTGAGTGAGCAATGTTAGCAATAGTTAGCAATGTTGAGAGGATATACAATTCTATTACATGAAAGAGCATCATAATAGGATTGTAAACTAACTCTTTAAAAAAATTCCAGCACCTTCTGTTTTTTTTTAAATTAATTTTCACCACTTGGACTATAGAGCCGAAAATCAAAAGCCGGTGTCACACACAATTATCTAGATAATTCACATACGTATGCGACAGACGGGTGACAGGCAGGCTACGAATTATCTAGACAATTAAACAATTAAACAATTAAACAATTAAACTATCGAAATAAAGTAAAACGAGAAATAAAAGCAGCCAAAAGAAAACATCGAAGGGATGTCGATCGTCTGAAACACTCAAACCCCCGAAACTGGTACCGAGAAATTCGCATGATTACATCTGGTACCAAAACGCAAGCTACAATCGAAGTTGAAAACGTGGATCGCGATGACAATATAGGCATAGCCAACGCCATATGCTCGCAATTTACATATGTCATCAATGACCTTGAGCCCTTGAACACCACCAACCTTCCATCCTACCTACCGTCACAACCGATACCAGACATTGAACCGTGGAAAGTATACCAGCAGCTGAACAAGATAAAAACAAAGAAAGCATCTGCCCCAGATGGAATCACAGCAAAACTAATTAGAACTTTTTCATACGAACTATCTAAACCGCTTACACACTTGATTAACTCATCGTACAAACAACAGACTGTCCCACAGCAGTGGAAAAAAGCGATAGTTGTACCACTACCGAAATCATCGCCGCCATCAATCGACAATTTACGCCCAATCGCCCTGAAAGATCACTTTTCAAAAGTGGCAGAACATTTCATTGCGCAATACACCTTAGCAGCAATGATTCCAAACATGGACAAATCCCAATTCGGTAATTTGAAAGGGACTTCAACAACACACTGCCTAATAGACATTATCCATACCCTGCATTCAAACGCTGATCGTCCAAAACAAGCCTCTTCTGTTTTGATTACCGATATTTCCAAAGCCTTTGACCACATCGACCACGTAACGATCGCAGTTAAACACCTATTAGAAATGGGTGTCCCCCCTTGTTATGTGTCATGGATCAGCGACTTCCTTGTAAACAGAAAACAAGCAGTTCGATACAGCGGAACGCTCTCAGATTGGTCCCCCGTACACGCCGGCGTCCCGCAAGGAACAAAACTGGGACCAATCGTCTTTCTAGCGGTGATCAACTCTGCCCTAGCCACTACCGACGAAAACATTCGAATAGGTCGATGACCTCACCATCATAGAAACGCGGCCTAGCAACGAACCATCACAACTCGCCGATGTTTTGGATGAACTTCACACGTGGGGCACACACAACAACATGTGCTTGAACCCGAAGAAGTGCGCATGCGTGGACGTTTGTTTTTCGAGACAAAAGCCCGACCCTCCCGCTTTGTTGTTGACCGATATCACCATCAAACAATGCACCACAGTCAAACTACTCGGCGTGTTCATCCAAGCAGACCTGAAGTGGGACACACACGTTACTTCAATGATCAAACGTGCTAACAGTCGCCTATTCATGCTTCGGAAGTTGAAATACCACTCTTTGGCCAATGACGACTTAGTAACTATCTTCAAATCCTTTGTGCGCCCGATCGCCGAGTACGCCGCCCCAGTTTGGACGGGCAGCATCACACAACAGCAACTCAACGACTTAGAACGTATCCAGAAGCGCGCGCGCCGGATAATCCTCGGTCCCGACTACACTAGCTACAATGAAGCGTTGCAGCTATGCGGACTGGACTCGCTGGAAAGCAGACGAACTGAATTGTGCGTATCCTTCGCAAAAACGTTGCCATCGTCTGTCCTTCGCGACCTCCTACCTGCGCAATGAAAGGAAACAACTAGATACAACCTCAGAAACTCTGAAAGCAGAACAGAATTCAAATGTAAAACTGAACGATTTAGGAAAAGCCCGTTACCATACCTGACGAAACTCTTAAACAAACAAACCTGATAGAACTCTCGAAAAGGAACTTTAGTTGTGAAAAAGACTTCTGATAGTAAATAATAATAATATAATCTAAATCTATATGATTGAATAATGAACACTATGAAGATATTTTGAAATACCTTTTCACCTGCCGTTAATACAAATGTATGCATAATTTATGCCAAATTGTTAAACTCTTGCAAATTTTTACTCGTATGCCAATTTTTACTCGTATGCCAATTTTTACTCGTATGCCAATTTTGTATTCATATGCCAATTATTTAAGACGTTCCAATTTGTAATTGTTCTATATGTCTTTCAATATAATAGTCTTGGGGAGCATGAATGCCCCCCACCCCCCTTCTCTCCTTGCTTTTGTTATGTCTAGTGGGCTCGTGCAATGGTAATGGTTGTGACTATTAATAATTAGATAAGTGCGTGAAGGGGTGTGTTTGTAATTGCGAGTCAATGTGTACTTGAACGTATAGTATGTGTGCGTGTGAGTGTGTGTATGGTTGTTTGTGAATGCTTACAAGCGGTGCGTGTTTGTCTGTCTCTGCTATGTTTGACGCGTGATGCTCTGTGCGTGTTCACTTGTCTGTAATGTGTGTGTACGCTACGAATGTGCATGTGTAAAGGTGTGTGAGTGTGTGTTTGTAAATGCTTATAAGCGGTGCGTGTTTGTCTGTCTTTGCTATGTTTGACGCGTGATTATGAAGCAACATCACGCGTTTTTGGCAGAGGGAACCTAAGCCAGCCGCGAGAAGGAGCGCCTGAAGTAGCGGGAAGAATTCAAGCAGGAGAAGCTCGCGCTAGCGGAGATAGCAGCATTTGAGAAGGATAAGATAGTACCAGATTATGAAGCGCGGTAATTTGAATTTCCGGCGGAGGAGACCCTAAGCCAGCAGCGGGAAGAAACACCAGAAGTAGCGGGGAGTGTTCTAGCAAGAGAAGCTATCGATAGCAGAGATTAAAGCAAAAAATTAAAACAAAAATTGCTAGAAGTATTGGGATTATATCAAGATTTAAAGATTTCTTGCCTGAGAAAACACTACTTACTTTGTATAATACACTTGTTTATCCTCACTTATTATATTGTAATTTAGCATGGGGAAATACTTATCGAACCAAATTGTATCCATTATATTTGTTGCAAAAACGAGCAATTCGAATTAATACTCACTCGGCTTTTCAAGCACAATTACTAAGCCCTTATTTACTAGATTAAAATGCTTGAACTTATATGATCTTATTTTGTTAGATACTTGGGTCCTCATGTTTAAATGTATGAATAATTTAGCTCCTTGCTCATTTAGTGCTATTTTTACAAAAACGGTAAATGTACATACTTATAATACACGCCAAAGCCAACACCTGTACCAACCTCTCGCTCGCACTACTGTCTTACTCAATTCCTTTTATTTTAAAGGTATAACAGAATGGAATATCCTAGACCCTGACATTAAACTTAGCTCAACCTTATCAAAATTAACAAAATTAAGTAAACATAAGTTGCTCACTAGATTTACCCAAAACTATAATTAGTCATTTGAAACTATAATTACATTGTTTTTAAGTAATGCTAATTTGAGTTAGCTTTGTTATTATAATTACAATTATATGAGAAGTGTCCATAATTGTTATTATGTACTTATCTTGTATATTATTGTGCATTTGTGTTCCATTCCTATTGTTTATACTTCACTCTTCTTCTCCTTAACCCCTTTACACTTTCTTTTATCTTCTGCTTTATTTCAATCCTTAATCTTTTTTCTCTATTTTTGGTGTGTATGTGACGTATTAGTTGTTTTTTGCCTTATGTTTAATTAGTAATTATTTGTAAAAAATTGTATCGAGTTATTTAGTTGATTATGTTCTTAAAGGGACAGGTCCACTTTTACAAAACGTCTGAACAGCTTTCAGTTGACGGATGGGGATCAATGTAACACGCAAAAAAAAAATCAGAGCGAACAGCCCTCTAATTTGGATTCTACGAATGAAAAACAAATGCGTCCCTCCATTTAAACTATATATCGGTCAATAAAGGAGTTCAACTGATTTAGCATAATATTACAACAATATAGTACTAATTCTCGTAAACTTATTGTGAAGCCGACATTTGTTAACGTATGTCACGGAAAAAGATCTCAAAAAGAAAGAATATATAATTACATGTAGTCAGTTTAAGCGATGTTTGGGTATTTTGCTTGGTAAACGCTCACACATTAGTACTTATGCGCGGGTCACGTAGCTAGCGCGGGTCACGTAGGGGTCATGCATACCGATCTGGCACTCCGTGAAATCTATGTACGAACTTACTCACCGGCCGAAAATACGTATGTACCTAATTAACCGACGTCCCTCAGTTTATTCAGTTTTAGGTCTATAACTCCACGAAAAAGAGATTTCAAGCCCCCAATTTTTTCAGGCATGCTATTAAATGACATTTCCTTTCATATAAGACAATAACCACGCAACTTTTGAATTTTGGCTTGTAAAAGTGGATCTCTCCATTTAAGGTGCCCCGCTCACAAGCTTTGCTTTCAAGGGGCACCTCAACCATTTGTTGATATTCTTGTATTTTACAATGTATATATTTTGATATTTGGTTGAAATAAAATAAATGAAAAAATGAAATTTGAGAAGGATAAGAAAGTACCAGATTATGAAGCGCGGTATTTTGAATTTCCGGCGGAGGAGACCCTAAGCCAGCAGCGGGAAGAAACGCCAGAAGTAGCGGGGAGTGTTCTAGCAAGAGAAGCTATAGCAGATAGCAGAGGTAGCAGCATTAGAGAAGGACACCGATAGCCAGGGACATGTAATGGATAAGGGACTGGAAGCAATGGAGGGGCAAAGCCTTGGTGACAAGCATATTTGCCTGCATGTACGTGATAGTTTTCATTTGACACTTCAACCATAGAAAACAATCTGGAAAAGTTTTAAAGAAAACAAGTCTTTATTTGACAGTATTGGATCTTGTAGTAAAGGAAAAAGTAAATAATGACTATGATGTCTATATTATGTATTTGCCTGCAAGTGAGGTGATAGCTTTCATTTGACACTCAAATTATAGAAAACAATCTGGAAAAGTTTTAAAGAAAGTAAGTTTTTATTTGATATTATTGAACTTCGTAGTAAAGGAAAACTGTAATTTTAAACTTTTATTATAGAAAATAATTTGGAAACGTTTTTAAGAAAACAAGCGACAGTTTTGAACTTGGTAGTAAAGGAGAAAGTAATAATTTACAATGACTATTATGACTATATAATATTTACATGTATATATATTTTGTTTGTGTGGGTTGTGATAGTACTGTGCCAGGGTGTATTCTTTTTTTTTTTTTTTTTTTTTTTTTCTTTCTTCTAGTTGACATTTAAAGGGCACGGAATAATTTCATATGCCTTAAAAGTGTATTCTAAGAACTAGATAAGGGAGGCGCTAAATTCATTTTTCTGACTTTGGAGTAAAGTAGGTTTTTTTTTTTTTTTTAATACAGGCTTGGGACTGTGAAAATGGAACGTTCTATATGTTGATTCTGGCTGAGTCATTTGTCCTATAAGTTGGCTTTTAGATAGCTACGAAGCTTATTTATGTATGGATATCGTTAACTCAATTGTTATGGAAGGTGGATTTGGCGCCTTTTGGAGCTTATTTTGATTCGGGTTTCGTTTTATTCACTTTGTGTATGTTTAGCAGATTACTATAGTATGGGGACGAACATAAACCCCTCAAAAAAAGTTCGGAAACTCAAGTTTCATCGATCATATCTCTCGTATTTTTTAATAAGAATACTCGAAATCGGTGTCACAATAAAGCCTCATTATATACCTTTCAAACGATGCATTATGTGTAGTGATTATGCAATTGGGGCGATTGCAGTAGCCCAGAGAATAGGGGTAGGCAGGAAGTGAAATCTCGCAAAATGGCCCCAATGCATTTAATTTACCAGTGCAAGACTGTGTTGACCAGTTTTCTAAAGGTTAACATTCTATTGAATGCTGCCACCCTT
Source organism: Echinarachnius parma (assembly GCA_037951105.1). Taxonomy (NCBI): domain Eukaryota; kingdom Metazoa; phylum Echinodermata; class Echinoidea; order Clypeasteroida; family Echinarachniidae; genus Echinarachnius; species Echinarachnius parma. The sequence goes on along the minus strand of JBAMJV010000268.1, from coordinate 56,366 downwards.
TCCATTCATCAAAATTGTTGAATTTGATACCATTTTAATGGAAATTATCTCTTCATTACGATGGCATATTAATCGTAAGGATTATGCAAATGGGGTGTGTGCAGCGAACCGGAATATGGAGATGGGTCGAGTGTGAAATCAGACAAAAAGATATGGAGTTGACAACAAATCAGAGCGTTGCATTTTTTTCGAGCTTTTGGGAGGATTTTTTAGCATTTCAAATAAAATATTCATGATTTAAATTGATATCAACGGAAAGCCCAACAACTCTTCTGTATGAAAATGTGACATTTATAATGATTTTTGTAAAGGGCGGCTGCAGGGAGATGAATGTGGGGGAGCCTCAAAAGTGACCCATTTCAAAACGCTCTGATTTGGTGTCGGTATCTGTATACCATTGTGTAGAGGATGTAATGCGACTTGAATGAGTTGGCCATGAATGAGAGGAATTCAATTGAAAACGCATGAATAGTGCCTTGAAATCAGAGCGTTTCAAAATGGGTCACTTTTGAGGCTCCCTCCCATTCATCTCCCTGCAGCCGCCCTTTACAAAAATCATTATAAATTTCACATTTTCATACATAAGAGTTGTTGGGCTTTCCGTTGATATCATATTTGATCATGAATATTTTATTTGAAACGCTAAAAAATCCTCCCAAAAGCTCGAAAAAAATGCAACGCTCTGATTTTTTGTCAACTCCATATCTTTTTGTCTGATTTCACACTCGACCCATCTCCATATTCCGGTTCGCTGCACACACTCCATTTGCATAATCCTTATGATTAATATGCCATCGTAATGAAGAGATAATTTCCATTAAAATGGTATCCAATTCAACAATTTTGATGAATGGAAAGGGTGGCAGTATTCAATAGAATGTTAACCTTTAGAAAACTGATCAACACAGTCATGCACTCGTAAATTGAATGCATTGGGGCCATTTTGCGAGATTTCACTTCCTGCCTCCCCCTATTCTATGGGCTACTGCAATCGCCCCAATTGCATAATCACTACACATAATGCACCGTTTGAAAGGTATATAATGAGGCTTTATTGTGACACCGATTTCGAGTATTCTTATTAAAAAATACGAGAGATATGATCGATCAAACTTGAGTTTCCGAACTTTTATGAGGGGTTTAGATTATAGTGGGCCTTTTTTTTTTTTTTTTTTTTTTTACATAGTAATCGCTATCGAAATTGAAAGTCTGTCGTTAGAATGGTATTCAGACATGTGTTGCTATTGTGGGCAAGCCCTCATTAGCTTTGGAAGAAGTTGCATTCCACTCTGCATTGTTATTGATTGAGAAGTAGGGTCGCAGGGGTTCTCGTGGGTAGTCTTGCGTAGCATATATTGAATGTTAGGTAACGGGTAAAGGTTGTATTGGTGTTTTGTTAAGTGTTGGTATAAGTATGTTATGGTTGATAACAAGTATGTAGGTGGTTAATTTGCTTCGTACGGGCTGGGAGCCATGTGGGAATATAAAAGGACTGGTCTGGCTGTGGAGTGGGCGGGGTGTGTCGGGCGGGGTGTGTCGGGCGGGAGGGGAGGAGCGGGAAAGTCTTCGAGGTTCACTTTTCGTTTTGTTTGTTTCTTTGTTTTTATAACATGTAATTTTGGTGTGTTGGGTGGAGGGGGGATGGGGTGCGGGAGGGGGTACCGGGTGTGGGTGAGGTGGTGTGTTTGCTTTCGCGTTTGTGTTTATTCGTATATCTAGGTGTGTGTCTCGGCATCTGTTCAATCTTTATGACGTTTTTTTGTAGATACAGCATAGTATATTTAGGATACTGTAATAGTAGTTTTAGTTTTAGCTTCCTGAAATGGCGTCGAATATGATTTTTATTTCAGTTAATGTGAGAGGCTTAAGATATAAAGGGAAAAGGCAAAACATTTTTGAATGGTGTAAGAAAAAGGAAGGCAAGATTATATTTTTACAGGAGACTTATAGTACTCCAGATGTGGAAGAGGTTTGGAAAAAGGAGTGGGGAGGCAGTATAATTTTTAATCATGGATCAAATCATAGTCGAGGGGTCTTGGTGCTTTTAACTCGGGAGTTGGATTTACAAGTACACAAGATTGTTAAGGATGCAGAAGGCCGTTATATTTGTATTAAAGGTAAAATGTCTGGTCAGAAAATTGTTCTAGGACATTTTTATTTTCTTACGCGTGATAAAGAAAAAGTACAAATTGATTTTTTAGAGCAAATAGATAAGTGCATTTATCGCATGATGGAACAGGATTTTTTATTGATATTTGGGGGTGATTTTAATACTATTATGAATGAGAATTTAGATTATGTAGGGACAAGAATAAGTTTTAAAAATACTAAATTTAAGAGTCTTTTTATTATTTTTTTAAGTAAATATGATTTAGTAGATATTTGGAGGAAGAGAAACCATCAAGAGAGACAATATACATTTAGACAAAGATCACCAGTGGTTCAAAGTAGATTAGATTATTGGTTTGTCTCATCTAAATTGGGAAATCTTGTAAAAATGTGTGATATTTTAGTGTCGATCACTCCAGATCATTCGGCGATTCGATTACAATTTAGTAATTCAGTAGATCATTATATTTATGGGAAGGCTTACTGGAAGTTTAACAATAGTCTTTGTGTGGATAAACAATTTGTGGAAGGAATGAATACAAAAATTATTGAATTAGAGGAAATTTGGCGACCTCAAATTTTGGATAAGGTTGCCTTTTGGGATTTTATGAAAATGAAGATTAGAGAATATATTATAAGTTTTTCGCGGGAAAAGGCAAAGAGGAGAAAAAATCAGATTGAAAGTTTAGAGAAAGGGATTAGAGAGTTAGAAATACAATTAGTGAACACACCTTTGAAAACTATTAGCGATGAGATTCAATTAAAGAAAATGGAATTAGACAATTTGTATGATGTTTCTCGTCAAGGTTTAAAGGTGCGTTCTCGGGCCATATGGTATGAGGATGATGAAAAGAATATGCAATACTTTAAGCAGCTTTTGTAGTAAAATAAAAGGAAAACCGTGATTAAAGAAATTTGTAATGGAGAGGGGGAAATAGTTAAAGATAAAGGGGATATATTAAAGATAATTAGAAATTATTATAAAACTTTATTTGGGTTAAAGGAAAATGAAAATGGGAATTTGATAGATTTTTTTAAATGATGTTCCAAAATTATGTAAAGAAAATCAAGAATTTTGTGAAGGTAAATTAAATAAAGAGGAGTGTTTTGAAGTAATAAAAGAGATGAAATTTAATAAGTCCCCAGGTAATGATGGTTTAAGTGTAGAATTCTATTACACCTTTTGGCCTGTTTTGGGGGGAATGGTTGTAGCAGCTTTGAATGAAGCATTCGATAAAGGGAAATTGTCTAATTCTCAAAGGCAAGGGGTTATTACACTAATTGAAAAGGAGGGGAAAGATGCAATGTATATGAAGAATTATAGACCAATAACACTCTTAAATGTGGACTATAAGATTTTATCAAAAGTTTTGGCTAAAAGAATAAAGGAAGTTATAGAAGAAATTATTCATCATAATCAGGTTGGCTATGTTAAAAATAGAAATATTGGGGATGCAGTGCGGCTAATAGATGATATGTTTTTTTATTCTAGGAATAAATCGATTGGATTTTTGATCGCTGTGGATTTTGAGAAGGCCTTTGATAGCGTTTCGCATAGGTTTTTATATAAAGTGTTAGAAGAATTTGGTTTTGGGGAGGAATTTTGTAGATGGGTGAAAGTGTTATATAATGATGGTTGTAGTTGTGTCATGAATGGAGTTCAGTCAACTGGATATTTTCCAATAGAGCGAGGGGTCAGACAGGGAGATCCTCTTTCTCCATACTTATTTGTTTTAGTGATTGAAACTTTGGCTAGAGTTATAAGGAGGGATGGGGAAATACATGGGATTAAATTAGGGGACAGGGAATTTAAGCAAATTATGTATGCTGATGATATAACTATTTTTGTTAAAGACGCTAATTCAATAGCAAAGTTGAAAAGGATTTTGAAAATTTTTGAAAAAGTTAGTGGTTTAAAAGTGAATGAAGAAAAAACAAATGATACTTGGTTAGGTAATGAGGGGGAGAATCCTGGTCCACTTTTGTTTGGACATTATGTGGAGGAAATAAAAATTTTGGGAGTTCATTTTTCAAGAAATATAAAAGTAAAGGATAATTTGAATTACAAAGAAATATTGAGTAGAATAAAACGTTTAGTTGGCTGGTGGAAACAGCGAGATCTCACTATTTGGGGGAGAATTCAGTTGTTAAAAATACATGTTCTTTCAAAATTGAATTATATCTCCTCCTTAATAGTAGTCCCACGTGCTATTTTTAAGGAGGTTGAAAGTTTATCTTTTGAATTTGTGTGGGGAGGGAAAGATAGGATAAAAAGGAAAATATTGTACCAAGATTATAAATTTGGGGGACTGAGGATGAATAATTTTGAAATATCTGTAATAAGTCAACGTGTAATGTGGTTAAAGCGTTTACTTAATGGGGAAGAGTTATCTTACTGGAAGGCATCATTTCATTTTTGCTGTTTAAAAATGGGGGGACGGTTTATTTTTTTATGTAATTATGATACTAGTAAAATGGATTTGAAGAATATACCGCCATTTTATGTTGAAATTTTAAAAGTTTGGCAAGAAATGAAGAAATGTAGATTTTATGAAGAAAAATGTAATCCTATTATGTACAATAATATGGATATATGTATAAGAAATAAAATGATTTATGATGAAGAACTGTTTAAGAAGGGAATATGTATGGTAAGTGATATCATGGAAAATGGGCATATGAAACTTAATAGTTATTTTTGGAATATGGGAATTAAAGGAAAAGGTTTGTTAAAAATATATGACATATGTGTAGTAATGTCAGATAGGTATAAGGAGGGAAACTTTATGGATATAGATATTTCTAAATATGATATTGCTTTAAAATTGGTAGAGAATGTTGAATCTTTGTTTGATTTGAAATCAAGGAAAGTTTATGAGTATTTTGTTAAGCAACTGAAGAATGATTATGTTTTACAGGTAAGGGACGGGCATACTCATTTTAATTGTATTGCTACGGAATTGATTGATATATTTTTGAGAGTTAAAAGCTCCATCCTTTGTAGTAAATTGCGGGAATTCCAATTTAAATTAATACATGGGGCGGTGTATACAAATGAGAATTTATTTAAGTTTGGTTTTATATTAGATAATTTATGCTCTTTTTGTAAGCAGCAGGTTGAAACATATGAACATTTATTTTTAAATTGTCAAACAGTTAATAAGTATTGGGAAGAAGTAATAGGGCATTTACATTTATTTGAAATTGATTTGAGGTTATGGGTCGATATATTTCTGGGGCTGTCAGGGAAATCCTCAAGGATAAATGTATGCAATTCTATAATTTTTTTATTGAAACGTATTATTTTTTCTGCAAGGTCACAAGGAATAATTCCATCTTTAGAATGTACAGTAAAATCGATTGTTGATTATAGAGAAAAGGAAAAGAAAATAGCTATTAAGAGAGGTAAATTAGGCGTCCATTTGCAGAAGTGGGACGAGTTAAATAATGTTTTGCCTTGAATGTGGAAGTGTTATTTTATTTATTATTATTTTTTGGTTTAAATCTTGATAAAGTTTCCCCTCTCATATTTAATTTCCAGGGAAGGACATGGAACGTTAATTTTGTTTTCCTCGTCTTAACGTCCCTCTATAAGTTTGCTTGATTTTAGATTGATGGACTTTTCTTTAAAAAAAAAAAAAAAATGGCGAACAGGTGCCGATACTGTTTTGGTGCAGGCGCGGTGATGCGTTTCGGGAGGCGGGGTGCGTTGGGGGCGGGCATTGTTCACAAACAATGCCCCTTCCCCCCAATGCACGTGTTTTCTGAGCCTATTGTCGAGCCTGGTGTGTTGCGTTGCGGGCGTCAGAGCAAATCACCATCTGTGTGTATGTGTGTGTGTGTGTGTTGATGTGTGCATGTATGTGTGGGGTGGGGGGAGTTGGGGGGGGGGGGGGGGGAGGTAGGGGCAGGGGGCGTATCAAGTTAGTTGTAAAATTGTTCCCTTTTCCTCGACCTTACGCAATTAAATGTTGCTTTTAAGTATCGTTTTTTTGTTTTGTATTGAATGCACTGTTTATTATGTTTGATCAAGACTTATAATACTTATATTTATATGTTATTTGTTTAAGATTCATTACATTTATGATATTTATATATTAATTTTTATTTTATTTGTTTTTGTTTTTGTTGTGCATTGATACTATGTAATTATCTTGCTAATGTATAAGTCTTGTTAATTTGCATTAACAAGAGGAAGAGGAAAGGAAGAAAATAAAGTGTTTGCATTGCAGAATTTGAGCTTGTAATATTAAAACAAATATTGATTTACATATGTATTTTGTAAACATTCTTGTTTTGTTGTTTTAATGGAATGTCACAGATTTCCGGGGCAGGGGGGGGGGGGGGGGGGGTTGTGAGAAGTAGCATGTCTACCTCTTTTTTAAAATCTTTTGTTAAGTCTCCATTGTGCTTATTTTTTGTGAATTACACTTTATTTGTACACTTGAAATGTAAACTTTTACTATTTGAAATGCTATTCAATTGTAAATGTTATGTTAATTTGGAGAAATAAAAATCAATAAAAAAAAAATTAAAAAAAGATTATCCGTGCGTGTTCACTTGTCTGTAATGTGTGTGTACGCTACGAGCGTGCATGTGTAAAGGTACAAGCAAAGTGTGACCTTGGTGTAGACCATGTGAGTGTATCTTGATGCATAACATGATTGTTTATGTAGTATAGTATGCAAATGTACGAGTTTATCAATGGGCGTAGTCCCGTCATTGGTGCCTTTTCATCAGGGGATGATCTACTCATTCACCTCCCCCCCCCCCCCCCCCTCATGAATGGGCATTACGTACGGATATGCGCCCATGGAATTATGCGGAGTGTTTTATAAATGCGTGCGTTTGTGTTCGTGTTTACATGCAGCATGTGTACATGCAGCATGGTATGCGAGTGTCCAGTATGTTTTGTGCGTATCAACACAAAAAGATGTGCGTACCGAGTGTGTGAATATAGAATGTGTTAGATAATACAAGTTTGTGATTGTTGCTGTGTATGCGAACCAACCATGCACGTTGCCCTACTAGTTCAACCTGTATTTTTGAAAGCCAATTAAGTTATATTATATTATACATGTGATTATGTTCTCGTATGAAAAATATTTTATTATTATATGTAGTTTGTACCCTTGTATATTGTTTGCAATTCTGTATTATATGTTTGTAAAACTACCTCAATTCGGCCTGCGGGCTGCCATGGTAGTTGCTTTTATACCCAAAATAAATAAATAAATAAATAAATAAATTTATTTGATATTCATCTGTTTGGGACCGGCTACTGACGATCGTCAAAAAGGTCGAGGCAGAGTCCGAGATCCGTCAAAAATGTCGAGGCCAAGACCGAGATCACTTGGTTTTCGGGGGCCGAGACAACTTGTTGTGATGTTAGGGGGGTCTAACCCCCCCCCCCCCCAAAAAAAAAAAAAAAAAAAAACGGCCCTTTTTTCATCAAAGGGGGGGGGGGGGGGGGGGGTGAACGTTGTGCATGATAATTCCAAATTCTAAATTATTGACTGCTTTGAATGAAAATAGGTTAATGTCCAGTCTCTTTCAGATGCGATTTACAAACAAAACGAATAAGAAATCTTTTCAGTATGTGAAAATTAAGACCAGTTATATATCTGTGAGAACACACTAAAACTACTACGCAGAAAGTAATTTTCAAAATTACATTGAATAAATTACTAACAGAGTTAGTTAACCGAATAAGGTTCGTACCTCCATTGTGGATCCACATTCGGTGTAACGGGTGTAGAGAGCAAAATATTGTGAATCGTGGTCATATCCCACACATGATTCATCGTCGAAATGGACATCGCTCTCGTGATCGTCATCGCTAACTAAACCTTTGTCTAGAAGCACGGTCATGGAGCTGGTGTCGCACAGGACTTGGGCTTCTAAAAAGATACAAGAAAACTCACATTGTAGTCTTCCTTTATAATGACAATCACAATTTGTGGCTGTCTGTTTTCATATGTTTACAACGCAATATTCAAATCCGGGATTCAAATAGTCAAAGATTCTTTCAGAGGTGACTTCTAAAGCTAGCCTGCATGAGAATATCACTCAACAGTTTGTCTCGGATTAAGGTCTATGGTGTTCGGGGACTTTGGGGGGTTTTTTTTAGGGGGAGGCGGCTATACATTTAATTTCTTACATTATTTCCATTGTTTTTCGATAGGGTTTATCCTGCTACTTCATCCACTTATATCTGTAGTTACTATGTGCAGTTAGATAAGTGGGTCATATTTGTATGAAATCTCGAACATTTAAGGAATGTTTACATTTCAAATGAGTCCAAATTGACGATATGGGATGATTATCCATGTTTTTAATCTCAATACAAACATGTAATCATATTTTAGTCTGGTCCAAATGTTCAAAATTGGTATATTTAATTGAGTTTTTGACAGAATTGGTGTCTTTAGCAATGTGCAAGTGAAAATTACTTGACATTCACAGCAAATTGTGTATTAAAAGTGGTACGGATCAATTGCAAGAGTATTGAATACACAAAGTATTATTGTGACAACGTTTGTGACTTAGCGGGTATCGAAAATGCAACAATTTCTCGTTATTTACTTAGACTTTTGTTTTACCAAATCAATTTTTTTGTTGTTAAATTTGCTCCTTAATTAAACCTTTGTTTACTATAATGTGTCATTATTATGATTTATTATAATACACATTACAGTATATTTGTCTCCTATAACAGAAAATCAACAATGATGTTTCACCTCTGAATATGCTGACGCTGAAACTGGCTCCCACTCCACTGTTAGCTCGAGCGCTGTAGTACTTGATGGTCAGGGCATTGCTCGTAGACTTCAGGTCAGTGGGAAGGGTCGAGCCAGTCGCATAAAGCAGCTGACTGTATCCTGTATGTGGTCCGTCATACACAGCCAGGTAGGCAGAGCTGTATAGCCCAAAGTCGTTGAATAGCAAGTGGATGATGGTCTGGCTCGGGCTTGTCACGAACCAGGTACACTCGTAGTAGTCTCCATTCACGCTGAGGTAGTCTGGCGTACTCAGCTGCACTCGGTCGTGTTCTTGGCTGAGAGGAATGGCGCTGCCACAAGATGACATTGGGTTCGATCGGTCCCAAACTGGTTCGGCTGAGCATTCAGTATAAAAGAAAGAAAAGCAGATTGAAAGGGAAAGGTCCTAATAAGATACTAAGAACTATGATGTGATGATAACGTGAAGTGCTCTACCACCGGTGGTGTCTCCATGTGTCCTGTGTATGTATGCATAATTTTTCACAATTTCTCAAAAATGGGAGTCATGTTCGCATGCGTTTGCGAACATTTCATGGAATTTCATGGAATTTGAAAACAAGTATTAAAACACGACGTTTGCAGAGGTGGAAGGAGAGAAACTAATCATCGCAACCGTAGTCCATATTTGTAAATATCTTTATCTATACTGAATATAACGAATGTCTATGGTAAATAATTTGATAGAAAATATCAGTACATGACATAATTCTTACAAGATGGAACTATGAAGACACTTGCTGATACACCGCGCTGTTGAGAGGCATCACTCCAGTCGTTGTCATCATAGTACACAGTGAGTCGATTACTGGATGACATGATGGGTGCAGAGCCGGGGATGGACCCGGAAGATATCCTCGCCATGGTGTAGGTAGAAGTGTAGGATGAGTAATCAACAACATAGAAGTAGGATGACTGGTATGTGTTGAAGTCAGAGAAGTCGAGAAGGATGCGATACCCAGAGGGCCCTGTGAAATACCAGTAGCAGGTGTATTCATCACGAGGAACCTCAACCGGATAGGTAGGAGTGGTGAACAGAAATGGCGCCGAGGATGGATCTAGCTGCACGGTCTGACCACACGAGTCAAAGATACCGGCACCATCATCCCATGTGAAACCATCTGTAGGATTCAGGGAAACATAAACAGTACACTGTTTACATTATTCTTAGACATGTTATTAACACAAACCATAGGGCATGTAGGGTGACATAAATATATACTGTATATATAGTCCAATCTCTCAAGAAGCTTATTTATCGTCTATCTGGTTCATGATACTATTACACTATGACATCAATTCAATTTTTTTTAAAGCTAAAATCCTCTTTATAAATCATAATAAATCATGTGTATTGTGTCCAACCAGCTAGCTAATTAGCTAGTTATTTAGATTAAGTTTTTTTTGTTGCAATTTGCACCTAAAAGTTGCTGTGCATTTATTGTGTGTTATTCTTGTTTACAATTCTGTGTATGACTTATCATGCTTATAGTTATAGGCTCTACTTCCTTCAAAAGTTGTATTTATGTTACTTCAATTCGCTTGTATAACCTATAATAATTGATATATCCGTACAGTATTTTAATATAATTTTACAGATTTAAGTTGAATATTGACTAGCCTGTGGCAACGAAATTCATTTCATCTGTCTAGAAATAAGTATGTATCCTTATGTTTTTATCTATTACTATAAAAGAAGGTTTGCTTCATTTTCTTTCAGAGATAAATTGTGAGAAATTGTATGAGTGTACTACCAGAAAGAGTAGCAACTAAGTTGAATCCACGTCCATTTGCTGAAAAGGATGTATCGTCCAAATGAAACGAAAATCCTCCGCGAGTCGAAACAGCTGATGACATGCTGATATTGCCTCTAAGGGAAGAGATGCGATAGCTGCTAGAAGTGGAAGAAGGGTAATCATAGATATACAAGTACTCGTTCTCCGTCTCCATGTCCGTAACACTCATCTCAACCTGCTTCCCAGACGGACTAGTCACGTAAAACCAGCAATCTGTAAGGACGTTGGATGTTGAGGGATTGTCGTAACCAGGGCTGGTCATCGTGATGCTTGGTGTCGACGCACTCAGCGGCAAGGTACCTCCACAGATCCCTATTACAGATGATGGGGTGGATTCTGAAAATAAAAAAAAGATTGTAATGATAACCAAAAATTGTGATTATTGTACAAACACGCCACTTATTCAATTCAGTACCAAGGTACTTCCACAGATCCCTGCCGCAGATGATGGGGTGGATTCTGGAAGGAAAAGTACAGAAAAAAAATAATAATGACATCAAAAGTTCATGATGATGATTATGATGATTGATAATAATGATAATTATGATAATGATGATTTGTCCATATCATTTCATGTTTTAGCAATTAATGAATTCCTATGTTTTAAATTAAGAGTCAAGATATATAACTTCTACAACTACCATGACTACAACGTGGTTGGCTTGTAATTAATATGCACATGCGCTCCGTTTTGTTTATTGATTGATTAAAAGCTAACAGTAAAAGCAAGTCGCGAATTGGCCTGCCGTCCTCTCTGTAGCGTAAATTATGTTATGAATAGATATAAAAGGCTTTAGATAAATTGTCTCCGTTGTGTGAGAAATAGCCGAGTTTTTCTTGCCGCGCTATTCTTGCATTCTAGTTAGTGATATATGGCAAGTTAAATATACATATAAATATAATTTTATTTAATTATTTTTTTAAAAATCGCATAAGTCCAAGTTGAAGGAAGGTCATGATGATGATCGCATTTTTTGCACAATACAGTACAATGTAAATTTCCCGTTAATTTGGTTCTTTCAGGCATCATTAATTATTGATGATTGCACAACTATTAACACTTTATTTGCGTAAACCAAAAAACATAATAGTTTTTCTTTTAGCAACATACCCAGTATTCGAGCCTCAAACTGGAGCCCGCGACCATTGGAGTAGGAATCGTAAAAACGGAGCGTCAGTCCTCCACGTGAAGAAAAGACATTTGTATCAGCCTGGATTCGACCAGACATATAGGATACCTGGTAGCTCGAAGATGTTGACGTTGGGTAGTCGTAGATGTAAATATATTCACTAGTTGTCTCCAGGTCATGAATGGTGAGCTGAACCTGCTCCCCAGGAGGGCTTGTGATATACCAATAGCACTGCATGTAAACGTTAGCATTAGATGGCTGGTGGTAGTAGTATGGCGTAGCTAATGTGGCATTTGGAGAAGCATATGTCAGAGGTATGGTTCCTCCACACGATGCAGAGCTGGAGTAAAGCGGATCATCTGGGGGGGGGGGGGGGGTTATGTAATGAATGCGTTAATCGATTAGTTGATTCATAATTGTATTTGTATGTGAATTTGTGAAAATACATTTCTATTCACACAGTGTAGTCACTGGTTTCTGGCACTATACATTTCATATGTATAAAAGAAAGTTATAAGAATTCTCTACGAGCTACAAAAACAGAGGCAATAATGGCACACCCTGATTCTGTTTTTAAAATTCAAGGTGGTACATCGTTTTCTGGGGGAGATTGAAATAAATACAACGATGCATACAAGTCACTGCGTACATTAAGGGTAGAGCATCTATCACATGACTGAAAAGCTATTGGTATTCCAAGTATAGTAATATATTTAAAGAATTTACAAAAATAGATATAGACATGGGAAAGTGATTTGCATTTTATAGAATGAAATAGGGCAAGTTAAGCACACACTAGACTGAGCTTCGACCAACTCTAATAATTCTAGTAGATATGTGGCCTAGGACTATTTAAACGGATGAAGGTGCCACAATTATGATTGAATTTAATGAATTAGGCCCTCTTTTTACTGACAAAGCTGGTATGGAGGAGAGCTAGGGGATGGAATTATTGCCACCTTCCCCCATTGAGAAAATGTATGAAGGAATGTGTATTGAAACTAGCTGCGTCCGCCTTCTGGGTTCACCCCCACCCCCCCCCCCCCCCCCTCCCCCCTTCCCCTCTCTCTCTCTCTCTCTCTCTCTGATGCCCCCCCCCCCCCTTCTGGGTTGACTATATCTATATGTAAAAAGAAAATAAAACAAAATCATGTCTTCACCTTTCAGACTGAAATCTGCGACAAAGCCTCGTCCATTCACTCCAGGAGAAGCATCATCATACAAGAAGGTGAATCCACCCCGAGATGAGACCAATGGAGATAATTCAACACCAACGTCACCTTTAATGTAGGACACAGTGTAGCTGATAGATGTCGGGTGATCATACACCTTAACGTATTCACTGGTCGTCTCTATGTCAACCCAGGTTAGCTGCACTTGTTTCCCAGCAGGGCTCTGAATGTACCAATAGCAGTCAACGTATCCTGTGACTGATTGTTGATAGTAATACGGACTGTTCAAAGTGTAGTTTGGCATTGCACTGCTCAACATTATTGTTCCACCGCACGACCTCGGGCCAACACCCGATGTCTCATCTGAAATGAAAAATGAAAACAAAAGATGAACATCCTTCCACTATTGTATAGAATCTATACAATTATAGTTCAGACAATATCATATACATGTAGATGCTTCTCAACAAGGGATTTGAGATGATATTGGAGGAATATTATAAGTAACAAGACGTAGTGGATAGACTTATTGTCTCCTGAAATATCATGTTTGATCCCGAGGGAACACTCCATGATGTTTTCGACATCAAAGTTAACATCTGTGAACTTAGTATAGACTTAGTCTAGGTAAAAAATAGATGGATCTTTGACTGCGCGCAGTCGAAATGGATAACTCCGCCCATTGCGATTGATATGAACCCCTTGACATTTGACATTTCTATAAAGTATGATCAGTTCATTGGCTTTTAAAGACACATGCACATACAAGGACAGTGTTTAGATGGCAATCGTCCTCTTCCCCACCATTTATTGTGATGCTATTTTTGCATATATTGAGCAGTGTGATCTTTGCCCACATGACCCCCCAAAATCATTGGCTCATCAAAATACATACAGGTACAAAGTTTGCTGACAAGCTGTACATTTTTTGTTTTTTTAGATAAAAAAGATTAGCTGTTTCAAGCCATAGGACCTTTGACATTTCCATTTCATATGTAAACTGTCTACCATTCATTATCTCGTTCCTTTTTTAAAGGGCATCAAGCGTGGGGATGCTACATAGCGGGTCGCCATTTTGAACTGGGTTAGTTTGTGCGCACCGCATGACACTGAGCTAACGTGCATTACGCACCGTGCGCAACGCGTATGCAAGATGGCGCCGCGCATCTCATTTGACGAATCTGAACTACCTTTAAGAGGCATGTCATCAAAGAATTCAAGATTTTGCTCATTGTGTCAATAAGCCAGTTAGAACATTGCACACATGTGTGTACGTATTTGTGTGTGTGTGTGTGTGTGTGTGTGTGTGCGTGCGTGTGCGTGTGTGTATGTGTGTGTGTGTGTGTGTGTGTGTGTGTGTGTGCGTGTGCGTGTGCGTGTGCGTGTGCGTGTGCGTGTGCGTGTGTGTGTGTGTGAGTGTGTGTGTGTTTCCCCTACAACCGATGATATTTACCAACCTGTGATAGAAACGTTGGCGAGGTACCCCTTTCCATTAGAACTGTAGCTGCCATCATACAGATACAATGTGACACCGCCGCGGGTCGACACGAAGGGAGATAGATTACCATTCCCCACGTCACCCCTAAGACTTGTAACTGGGTAACTGGCTGATGATGGGTGATCATATAGACCGATGTATTCATTGTTCGTCTGGACATCCACCCAGGTCACTTCTACTTGCTTCCCAGGTGGACAGGTCACGTACCACCAGCAATTAGTCTCCCCACTGGAAGACTGTCCATCGAAGTAATATGGAGAGTTTAGGACATGTTCCGGTTGAGAGTTGCTTAGATCTACTGTGCCACCACACGTTCTCGCGCCGACCACAGGAACTTCATCTGTCGGAGGAAAATAATACATTAATAGTTCTCAGTTCATGCTTGGAACTCTCATGGCTTAAAGGGGATTTCCACTTCTGCAAAAAGGTTGCATTAGCCAGGAGGTGCTTTGAGTGAGAACGCACCCCCCCCCCCCCCCCCCCCCCCCACACATAAGGAAACAGATCAATAACAAAATAGAACGGGACACTTTTTATCGGTCTCGGCAATCTATTCCAGTGGACTCGGGCAACGATCGGTCTTGTTGACGACCCCCCACGGCATACCCGCTTACACAAACTGAACTGTAGTTTCAGGTCTCGGCCTTGAAAATGTTTTTTTCAACTAGTGGTTCAGTCGTGGCCACGATCAGTCTAAGTCCCTGTTTGTAAATTACGCAGCCCCCCCCCCCCCCTTTTCTTACAATCCTGTATCATGAACTTTTACGTTAAAATCGAAAGTGGATTGACAGTTCTCACATGATCATCTGGCTATTCGGGAATGGCCTGTACCCTACATTATCAACATTAAGTTACTATCTAATATGTATAATTTTGAAGATGTCTAACACAAAGCGAAGATGAGTGTCATTTTGGACCTCATAATAGAGCTAGCTCTTTATTATTCACTCGGCTTCAGGTAATTCTATAGCTAGCTGAATACCGCTCCAGGAGGGCTGAGGAGCGGTAGTGATTTTTGAGCACTCAAGCTTGCATCCAGTACATTTTATCAGGGTTGGCACTTCTTATCTCTAGCCCCTGGGCGCTAATGTCTAAGCAGAGGATTAGAGGATTAGGATTGTCGACAGCAGTAACAAAACTGATAAGAATGTGGTCGATACGGAAATAAAAATGATAAAATTGATCACCACGATGGTGGAAGCCAAGCTAATGGGACAATCACGTCATGTATCATACCTGCTCGATATGCATAAGGGTCAACTTGTCATACATAAATACCGCTATTTATTATTTGAAAAGGGGTTCATTATTCATTATCTCAAATATGAATAAGGGTCGCTTTTCATAATCTTAGAAAAGAGTCGCTACTCATAATTCATATATACCGCTATTTATTATTTGAAAAAGGGTTCATTATTCATTATGTCAAATATGAATAAGGGTCGCTTTTCATAATCTTAGAAAAGGGTCGCTACTCATAATTCATATTGAGGGTCACTATTAATAAGGGTCACTATTCATAATGTAAGAAAAGGGTAACTATTCATTAAACGAAATCAGGCCTAGGGTAGCTATTCATGAAGAAGAGGGTCGGCTGGGCCGCTATTCATAATATATATGAAATCAGTGTTGATATCCATAATGTAAGAAGAGGGTCGCCTGTTATCATGTTATGATGGCGACCCTCTCTTTACATTATATAAAATGACCCTTTATTATATAGGATAATGAATAGCGACCATTTCCTTATATTATAAATAGTGACTCTGATTTCGTATTATGAATAGCGACCCTCATTAGAAGTGACCCCCAATATGGATTATGAATAGCGCCCCTTCAAGGTTATGAATAGGGACCCTGATTTTGTATTCTGAATATTATAGCGACCCTTATGACTAGTGACACTTAATATGAATCATGAATAGCGACCCTTCCTCTTCTTTATGAATAGCGGTTCATATGAACAGCAAGGTTACCATTTATAATCATGACTATTAACTCTCTCTCAAAAAAAAAAAAAAAACGGTCTTTCATATCGACCAGGGGGGCTACCGTGGGATGTTTCGTACAAATTTGACTTAAGAATACAACTGCTATACTTATTTTAATTATCAGACATTAATAGTGCCTGACATGAGCATTGAAATGCAGAAACTAAAATTCAATGCATTAGACTTGTTAAGAGTAACTACTATATTTCTTTCTAGAAAAAAATGAGTTGTAACCACAGGATAAAAGTAACATTACCTGTTATACTGATAGTAAGCAGCACCCCATCTCCTGGAACGTTCCAAACAAAGTATAAGTTGAATGTTGCCACATTGTTGGAGAATATCCTGTCTTCAGGCATGGGAGAAGGGTCAGAGAACATCGATACTGGGCGACTTGCTCCTGAACTATCGTATACAGTGAAGTCTGCATATTGACCAGGCTTGAGAATGTGGAACTCTGCTTTGATCCTCTTCCCTACAGGCCCACTGATGTACCAGTACGAGTACATGTAGATGGAAGAATCATACGATGAGAAGTTTGTTGAACTCAGCGTTAATGATGTTGTGTTTTCGTTGAGGTTAACGACCCCGCCTGAAGAAAGGATGACACCGTCTTTATCTGCTACGAGCTCTTCTGAAAACATACATAAAGCAGAGAGAATGTAATTCCTTATGATAGAGTATATTATGGTAATAAAATAATGAATGCAATCTGTCACGGGATACCCACACTGGGGATATCAATGGGTGTTCAGGTGGAAGAACCTCTTGAAGTCTTAGGATATCCACTTGTTTATATCTTGTCTAAATCTGGGACAAAAAATAGTAGGCTATTTACAATATCAGCTTAAAGGGACTCAGTAACATTGTCCAAATCCTCAAAACAAAATTTTAATTCTAGCGGTTCCATCATACCTTGTTGTATTCGTATTAACAATAAAATCTTGGGACCGGTTTCGGTTTTTCAAATTTCCATTTCGTTACAAAGATATGTACGATTGAAGTATTCAGATAAGAAAAACTCCCCCGGAGTTTTTCTTACCGTGTACAAAGTGAGTGCAGTGAGTCAGTGAATATCACTTTGCATTTTCGCTCATTACTTGGCCATGCAATGTCCATTTGACTTGAAATTTTCACACAATATCCTGTGGACATATGAGATAACAACAATATACATTGCATCAACCCTTCATCACTTTTTGCACATGTAAACAAAGTTACTAATTTTAGTTCTGACTGCGCGGGTACAGGAGACCGGGTCAAGGTGCCTAAAAACTTCACACACAACAAGTTATACCCCTAGTTATATGTCACCAATGAGCAACCAGCTGTATCATACATGAATTAGATCATCTTACGAAAAGCTTATACAACTATAAGTATACGTTGTTTTGCAACGATACGACTACAATAGCCAGGATAGCACTATATGACTTAAGTTAATAGTACAAATCTATCACCATGATCACCCTACTGCGGTTACAGCGATAGAACATACCTTGTACACATTATTCATAAGCCTACAAATTTGTTTCACATTAGGATGTTCTCTAAATTGTCTATTCTATTAACTATTGCACATCGCACATTGCACATTACACATTACAAGCATTCAGAGAATCAGAGCATGTTTATCACCTGTATAACTTGCATCAAGGGATATCACAGAGTCGGAGACTGAGTAGTATGCATCAAACACAATGCGCAAGTAGCCATCCCCCATGACTGGATTCAGGGGGGCCGAAAAGTCGTCATATATCGTCATGATAGTTCTTCCTCTTGAGTCGCTGATGAACATATCATCGTTGTTTTCTATGAAGACTTCGTTGAATTCCAGGACAAGTGTTGTGTCGGCTGGATTGTAGACGTACCACACACAGTAAGCTGCCCCTCCTGAGAACGAGTTGGAAGCCCCGATGGTCGCTGAAGGGTTGGTCTGGTCCAGGTAGATGGTTCCTCCACACTGGCCTGATGCGGCTCCTGCTGGTAGGACCATGTCACCTATATGATGTAGGTAAGTAGTGGGGGCGAGGGCCAGGGAGGGGATAAAATATTAGTCAGATATAACCGGCTCTACTTGGGGTCTACTTTAATATTGGACTTTCCATTTTCAATGGCATTGACGTCGATCACGAGGGGGGGGGGGGGGGGGGGGGGTATGGGGATTATACAAATATTTGAGGTAGGGGAATGAAAGGGATTGTTATCCCCCAATATGTGGGGTTCAACATATAAAATAACATTAAAAAGAATGGACATTGCCTCGCTGTCATTTATTATGTGAACGTTAAACCACCCGGCAATCCAAAATATTCCGGGAGATGCGCCCCCTGGTCCCCCATTAAGGCCTTTTGATCCATTACCTCTACACAGTTATTCAGGACGGCTAACTATGCCCACCTTACACTACCGGTGGGTATCCCTAGTATGATTTAAATAACGGTTCCATCAGGGTGCTCGCAATGTGCATTTAATAATCTTACCATTTCTTAACCCTAAAAATGCCGGGCTATTTTGAGGTCTTCCTACGGCCGGGGGGCCATTATGCCCCCCCCCCCCCCATACGATCTCGGCCGCGGAAGGGCCGATCGCCGTGAAAAAGTGCACGCATGATAAGTAAAGTGTATAGAATACAATGGTAATTTTAATTTTTTGAAAAATTCATTAATTGGCATATTTATGTTAATTTATGCAAATAAGGTCATGAAATTCATATTTTTACCCATAAATCATATATTCTTCATAATTAAACCCCTGGTTTTCATAAGGTCGGGGGCCATCATGCCCCCCCCCCCCCCCTCCCTCCTCCGCGATTTGTTCGATTACTCCACAACGTGTAAAGATGACGCCCTGCTGCTTGGTGACTTTTCTCTTTTTGGTCTTGCGCATCTTTTAAATTTTGAAAATCGGACCCACTGTTTCGAAGTCACGTGACCTTTCGTCTATGCATGTCAGCCCGAAAATCGCTCAATTTCGTGATTTGTTTACAAAACATATGGAAATATCAGTTTTTGTAAGAAGAGATATATCATCGGTTATTTGGTTTTGTTTACATTTTAGGTCTTTTTTTGGTGTTCAAAATAGATGAATTGTAGTTAGAAATAAAATAAACAACAAAAACAATAAGATACATGAGTAAAAAAAATAAAAATACATAAGAAATCATAAAAACAAATTTAAAAAACACACGGAAGAACCTGGCTCTTCCAAATTTTGTTGTTGTGTTATTTTTCCAAATGGTCTAAAGAATATATGTAGTGAAAATCAATGTTTAATTATGAAGAATATATGATTTATGGGTAAAAATATGAATTTTATGACCTTATTTGCATAAATGACCAATGCAAATTGTTGAATTCAAAAAAAAAATTAACATTTTATTCTAAAAACTTCATCACTTAAAGGGATAGTTCTTGTAAGGAGAGTACAGTTTTAGTGAAACTGAATTTTAGTAACCAAAACCTGCATTATTACATTACAAACTAATAGTTATAACTAGAAAGGAACACAAAATTACAAATGACGTAGTAAAGATCATGTTATCATTCAAAAAGAGCCGTTAAAACGTAAGAGGGCGCTCTCTAAACACTCATCGGTTTCAACCGTTTTGAATAAAATATTGTGCATATGATGTTTTGTTGAAATAGTGATTAGATAGAGAAATAACCAACAACTATTTCAATACCTATTTTGTAACTTTTTGAAAAGAGGAAACCTTTTTTTGAATTTGTAACAGCTGGTTCAAAATTCTCTAATAAACCTGGGGCCCCAGCTTTATTACAAATTGTTATATTTATGGATATTTCAGCCGTCTCTGAACCGATTTTGATCAAACAAAGATGAATATATTATTTAAATATTATGCTCTTTCAAATTTTACACTCAGTTTTTCATTACCTCACAAAAAAAATAAGTAGTCTAGCGCCCTCTCTACTAAAACTCAACTATCTCTTTAACATGTGTGCAAATTTTCACGGCGATCGGCCGCTTTTCGGCCGAGATCTTAACGGGGGAGGGGGGGGGGGGTGGGCCATAATAGCGCCCCCCCCCCCCCCCCCCGGCCGTAGAAAGACCTCAAATAGCCCGGCCTTTTAAGGGTTAACAGCTAATTCCGAAAGCTTCTGGGGCTTTGCCCCCGGGGGGGGGGGGGCACTAATGTATAATGTAAGACGGGTATATGTGCCGCTTAAAAGAACCCCGTTTTCACACCCGATTGCCGCTCTCAAGATACCCGATTTTCAAAAATTGCCGCTCCATAGACCCCCGGAATGACTTGGCTAGGTAGCTGAGTAGCGCCAAGTCCATTATTCTTCTTCTAGTCAGCTCCTTGGACCACCATTTGAGCCTTTTTGAGAGTTTCCGTAGGTCTTTGGTAGCTCCAAGTCTATGTATTTTGTAGTTTTAGTCTGCTCCTTAGACCCCTAATTCCCGTTTCAGGGTTTTTGTAGCTCCAAAGACCCTACATTTTGTGCTTGCAGTCAGCTCTTAAGACCCCCATTTCAGAGTTCCGTGCGGCACACACCTCCGTCAAAAAAAAACTCGAGTGCCCCCCCCCCCCCCCCCGGGCTTTGCCCCTTATGTCACGCCAAGGGATAACAGGCGGGCCCCTACTTGATTCCCACCCTTCTACATGTTCTAAGGGTTCCTTGCCAGAGTGCTTGCCAAGTGTGCTACGTGCACACAATGACCGTTGACTTCAGGTGTCATTTGGTTGAATATGTTTTGTGCCCTATACGCCCCCCACTCCATAAAATCCCGGGCACTCTGTTGGGTTGGTTGCTTCTACACGTAGCTTAATCATGTTAATCGAACAACGAAAACTATGTGCGCCATTGTTAGTGTGCATTCAGCTGTGTGCCGAGAAAATGGGCATACATATTCGATGCTATGACGGGCAGGAAGTGCGAATTTACTAGGCACTGACTTGGTAAAAATTAACAAAAATGGAAACCTGACATGGTCTCACTTAAAACGTTCTAAAACAAAAACTCGACCAAAATTACTGTTCTTGGTACCATTTTTCTTTGTAAGAGATGCCCTATCCCGTGACCGTAGTCATCATGTTTTTTTTTAAATTTATTATGTTAAGTTCCCCGTTCCTTGTTTGGGGGGCCCCCTGTATGGACTCAATGAACCACAAATTGACGCACAAGATCAAAATCAGATTTCTTTTGAAAAATGTTTATTATATCTCTTTTATAATTTCATTAAATTTAGCCCATTTGCCATGACATTTTCACAGGTCCATTTAAGTTTAACAAACTGATATTAAAGTCATACTTGTAAAGTGTCCAAATCCACGAAAATTACTTGGAGCTTCCTCGTTTCTCTTCTACCGTGTTGTTTAGCTTATGGTAATAGAAGAATAAAATAGGGTTTGATTTTGTCAAATGTCCCTTTGGTATGAAGATAATTATCATTGAAAATCATTATTTCAAAACCGTTGGCCAACGGTTTTGAATAGTCGTAGCTAATTGCGTCCACATTGCAGCACGCGTACCCCCCCCCACCCCCCCCCCCCCCCCCCCCGTGGGAACATTCCGGAGATTGAACTTTGGACCCAGCGATCGCGAATTCCATGGATTCTGTACTACGCCTGTACACGGGTGCGAATATCTCAAAAGGCTAATTATTCCTGTGACAATGTATGGCAGACCATCAGTATTCGGTGATAAAATATGAACTCAATATTCGTTTTTTCACTAGGTAAACAGTGTTCGTTTTCTTTCAAACTTTCACAAATCTTTCAATTGTATTTTACAATGATATTGATATAGGATTGAAGTCTCAAATGTCATTTTGTGCAATATCTGACACTTAACAGGTATGACTTTAAATAATTCACAGGAAAACGTATAATTCCTATTTAGTCCATGAGCCAAGTCCAAAAAGAGCATTATTTTAGGATTTGGCTGCACCCCCGGAGGGGCATGGACAATTTGGTATCAGAGGAAAGGTCATGAACCCAGCTCCCGAGAAATGCTAACCCCCCGAAAAAATATTTGCTCGTAACCATGGCAACGCCTATTATGTGACACATGCCCCTTTTCACAAGAAATGCAACTGAAATTTGGAAAATTTAGTTACTTACCAATTAGTTAATATATATATTTTTTTTATGTATGTTTCCAATGATTTAAACACTATTAATGAAATGAAAAAATCATTCCGGACAGTCTGACATAATTTGTAAGTAATTATTAATCAAATTGTGTTGCCTAGCAACATAATTTTCCCTAGCATCCAATTTTACCTTGTTATATGCTAGCCGTTTTCTTTTTTCAAGGTTATTTTCTTTTCAGAACTGAATGTAAAATTCTCTGAGCCATTAATTTCACTTTGATGGACCTTATATTGATTCTAAAGTGATAAACTTCAAGAAAAATAAGCATTTCAACAATATTCTCTGATACAGGTGTTTGTTAGGATATGCCTAACCAAACCACCATTTTCATGAAAATGCCATTTTGCTGTACAATTGTGTACAGTTAAAATAAATCCAGTCGATTAAGACAATATAACTTGTAAACTTAAGGTTTACAAATATATATGTTTACTTTTTGAAATTATAAATAGACAAGACATAACATTAGTAACCTTGATTGTGCAAAGCTAACTGAATATATTTGATTATCCATGGAGGCAAATGTGTTGCCTAGCAACGACTTTTATCTAGCAACCACATATGTGACATATTTCGAGCATTTTTGTACCCTTCCTCAGAAATGTTCTGCTTTATAGGCCTGTATTACTTTGAGTAATCGGTTAACATTGGTTAAACACAATTGCAATACTTAAGTTTATCCATGGATATCGTCACGTTGCCTTGCAACACTATTCTACCTAACAACCACACATCTAACATACATTTCAAGGGTTATTTTACCATTCCTGGGCACATTTTTTGCTGTATAGTCAATAGTGAAAGTAGATTCATTAGTCAAAGTAGATTCTTGATTAAACTTGATGGTGCAACATATGAAGACTACTTAGTTATCCATGGAGATCAATGCATTGCCTGGCAACCACACTTTATCTAGCAACCACACATCTGACTTGTATTCCAGTTTATTTCATCGTCTTTCTTGGGATATTTTGCGTTATATATTATGATTACTTTACATATAGCGTCTATATGTATATATGTGTGTGTGTGTGTGTGTGTGTGTGTGTGTGTGTGTGTGTGTGTGTGTGTGTGTGTGTGTGCGTGTGTGTGTGTGTGTGTGTGTGTGTGTGTGTGTGTGTGTGTGTGTGTGTGTGTGCGTGTGTGCGTGTGTGCGTGTGTGCGTGTGTGCGTGTGTGCGTGTGTGTGTGTGTGTGTGTGTGTGTGTGTGTGTGTGTGTGTGTGTGTGTGTGTGTGTGTGTGTGTGTGCGTATGTGTGTGTGTGTGTTTGTGTGTGTATGTGTGGGTGGGTGAGTGTGTGTGCGTATGTGTGTTAGTATCTGTGTGTACAAAATTGACACTAAATTTGGCAATGTATTGATTTGAATCCAATTATTGTTTTATTATTATAATAAATGATACCATCATCAGATTAGATACTGCCCACGAGGAGTTGATTAAATAGAGCCAAATCTACACCATGTTACACATATTAATTGTCACTATCTTCGTCGGCTTCATCTGCATCTGCATCAGTATCACATATCTGGCAGTCACAACAACCGCATGCATCTGTGCAGCGGAGTCCATTGGCACGGCACCCACATCACCGTGTCTCACAGTTTGTGCGACATTTGTAGGCAACCAATCCCAGAATGGCATTTGGAGCCGGAGCCGCTTTAGTCCAGTCAACCACCAGTCTGCCGTCAATGAGTTTCCATCCTTCTCCCTCAGGGCCAGTTATCTCTGGGGCTGCAGTCAGAGCTGCCTTCCAGACAGCAGCCTGGTAATTCGCCCTCTCAATAGTTAGCGATATCCTGTTCTTTTTTAGAGGACTGGTGTATAATACTTGCATCCCTGAGTTCTTGTGGAACAAGCCATCGAAGCCCTTGGCGGATTGTAGCAGCAAAGTGTGTTTGTCAAGAAGCACAGGACGTCCATCTATGTAGATGTCAGCAGGAACGGCATCTGATCAAGGAGATGTGTCGTTTGAGAGCTAACTAGTAGCCTTCTTGACCTCAACATTGTCGGGTGAAATATTCATGATCAGTGTGATTTAATCGGGGGCATCTGGTCAATTGAGGATGGCTTCAAAGTGTTTAGTCCATCTCTTCAGTATATCCGGCTTCTCAGATAAGGGAGATAAGGGAGTTGACCGATCAGAACTTAGAAGGCGAGACCTCCCTAACGACTGAGGTCCATAGAGGGTGTTGATGTCCCCGTAGAACCGCTTTGAGTCAGTATAGCCCTGGATTTCATATGCCTTTGAATGTAGCCACGAGTCCTGTTTGGCCTGTATTTACGAGCACTGACTAGTGTAGGCCCCCTTTTTAGAAGCATATTACTGATGGATAATTTTGATGAGCACGATGTTTACGTCTATGATTATCGGTGGATTTCTTCATCATGCCCATCTAACCATTCATTGCATCTTGCGGGTAGACGTTTATAGACATTGCGGGTGGACAGTCATTCACAATTTGTTTCAGTGTTGTCAACAACGTGTAAAATGTCTGCCAGCTGATCGCCTAGATCTGAGATGAGTTTTCCAGCCACATCAGGATTCTTCAGTGTATACATTGTTATGCTCCTTTCCCTGTGGGCGCCTCTTTGGTCTAATTTGGAGCTTTATCTTATATATGATGCGCCTGGGGGTATGTCCAACAGTCTGCCCACACATATAATTGGTTACTCTGACATCCTGCACGTCTCATTTTACTGACAATGCCGTCGTCGATGAGGTTTCAAAAGATGGCATTGGTTATCTCTAAGGCATGTGTTTCGCAGGTCTGCAAAAGAAGTAATCAATTGTTGTTGCGGGTGTCCAGTGACACCTTCCCATAGGCATAGTGATGAATCATGACTTACTCTGACATTAAAGTCACTGAACAGTATTTGCATGTCATTTCTGCCCACTGAAGTAAGGAAGGTATCCAGTTTTTGTTTGTGCATGCCGTTTGTGATCAATGAACAATCTATCAGAGAGGCTAGTGATGTAGACTAAGACTGGCAAGATATTGGCAGATCGCTGTGTGATGATATCAAATAATGATTCTCTTCTCTTGTTCCACCTCTATATTAAGGACAATAGTTTTTTTACCTTTACCTACTAATCTCATTCTTACATTTGCTAGGATACTGTGTTAGTTTCGGATCATCCAAGCCAATTAGACCAAACAAATGCATACAAATGCTAAAACCTCATCAAATCAATTCTGAACCATTTCATCTACCCTTTCATAAGTCATGTGTAAACATTCAATGGTAAATTAATGTCATGCAACCGAATACTCTTCCATACTATATTGGTATATACAAATATTTGAGAACCACTTAGGTTCCAAGTAAGTTTTGAAGATTTTGACAAAGTTTCTAGATCGATCCCTTAAATGGTGCTTTTTGGTTAATGTTATTTGTCGCTTAAAATGTTTTATACGCAAACATTTGACATGACATATTTAGTATGGTGAACACACTCCGCTGATGTCCACCATCTCTATTCACTATCCTTTAACATGCATGTTGTACCAAATATAGGCACACAATACATACTCAGGACAGTCCATTTTGAAAGGGAGGTCATGATGCATGACCTGTTTTTAAAAATTACGTCTACGTTGTGTTGCTATGGACGCTCCCGTTCAATTAAGAAAATAAAATGTAACGTTTATGACTTTAAAAGTTAGCTGAGTATGTACAGTAATGTACGATTAAAGCAGAAAAGTCATGAGGAAGGGCAACACCCATTGGATATAGGCCGAATGAATTGGTGCTAGGCTAGATACTGTTGCTAGGCAACCGTCATACAAATCTGTATTGATTATCTACAGTATAACATGTGTGCTGCAAAAAGAAATGTTAAACTTGTAACCCGAGTATACAGCAAAAAGGTGCCCAGAAAGGTCAAATGATCCCCCTAATATAATGTCGAATGTGTGGTTGCCATGCAAAATGCTGTTGCCAGGCAACATATCAGTATCCATGGATACTTTCATTGTTTCAAATGTGTATTAATAGTTATTTCAGTACTCAGAGTTATACAAGTCTATAATAAGAGCCGAACATTGCATTAAAGTACAAAACAAGCCATCTATATATTGATATACATCCAAAGGTTAATTATTGAAAACCCCTTTGACCTTGAAACATTACCCTCATCGTTAAAACTGTTCTCAGACAAAGCCACACCTGTAGTGTTTATTTATATTAAAAATCAGGAATATTGCTCATGTTAGTTCCGAGAAATTTGATTAAGGAGTGTTGAGTACCGGGTATAGCACTGTGGAGCTTGTTAATGGGCCTTAATGTAGGACAATACAGCAAAAAATGTGCCTAGGAAAGGCAAAATAACCCTCTGAATATATGTCAGATGTGTGGTTGCTAGGGAAAATAGTGTTGCTAGGCAACATGACGGTATCCATGGAGAATCTGAAGTATTTAAAATGTTTGTGTAACCAATGTTAACCGAGTTCTCAAAGTAATACAGGCCTATATAACATTTATAAGGCAAACAAAACTGCTAAATATAGGTCATATATGTGGTTGCTAGGTAAAAGTCGTTGCTATGTAACATAATTGTCTCAAAATTATTTATTTATTTATTTATTCATTCATTCAATCATTTATTTATTCAATCATTTGTTTATTCAATTTTGTATTTATTTATTTATTTATTTATTTATTAATTAATTAATTTATTTATTTATTTATTTATTCATTCATTCATTTTTTTTTTCATTTTTTTTTTTTTTTATTTATTTATTTGTTTATTTATTTATTTATTTATTTATTCATTTATTTATTTATTTATTTATGTATTTATTTATGTATTTATTTATTTATTTATTTATTTATTTATTTATTTATTTATTTATTTATTTATTTATTTATTTATTTATTTATTTATGTATTTATTTATTTATTTATTTATTTATTTATTTATTTATATTTGCACATGTGCCGGACTCGGACTCGGACTCGGACATGCCGGACTCGGACTCGGACATGCCGGACTTGGACTCGGACTCGGACTCGGACTCGGACTCGGAAGGCCGGACTCGGACTTGGACTCGGACTCGGACTGACTGGACTCGGACACATCACTGACTCACAGTCATCATGGTGTGTGAAACCACGCTTTTATTGAGATAATGGATAGGCTGGCGTGTAAATCAACACACGCGAGCTAGTCTTGGCTTACCAGCGCGCTTTCAGGAGTTTTTGAGGAAACTGACGCATTAGTGGTACGGGAAAAAAAGACGCGGCCCGGTACAGAAAAAAAATACTCACCCCAGACCATACGCAATTTACACAACAAACTGAGATAATCTGTTCGCGCACGAAGCGCGCAGCGAAAATTTAAAGTGGATGAATAAATTACTTTTTTGAAGGTTAGAATTAACAAGTCTTAGCTCATACAGTTAATTTTTTCTTTCCCACTCGTGTACAGATACACAAAAAAAAAAAAAACATCATTCCCTAAAACCTGGGGCGGGGGGGATGATTGTACATGTCATCCCCCCAACCTTGTGAGGTGGGGGGGGGGGGGATGCATACCCCGTATCCCCACCGTTGTCTACGCCCCTGAATTTGATAAACAAAGCACTCATGGCAGAAACATTATCTCAGGTTCAGTCTTAGTTACGTACTTCACGCAGTTTTAGCCGGATGCTAAGGGACTCACAGTCATTGTTTGTCATGTTTGCGGGCACTCTTCATAATGGCCTTTTCTCATACTAGTAATTCCCTCCTGCACATAAACATGACAAACACCAACTCACAAACACACACACTCACGAACGCATGCACACCTTCACCCAGAAAGGTCAAATGATCCCCCTAATATAATGTCGAATGTGTGGTTGCCATGCAAAATGCTGTTGCCAGGCAACATATCAGTATCCATGGATACTTTCATTGTTTCAAATGTGTATTAATAGTTATTTCAGTACTCAGAGTTATACAAGTCTATAATAAGAGCCGAACGTTGCATTAAAGTACAAAACAAGCCATCTATATATTGATATACATCCAAAGGTTAATTATTGAAATCCCCTTTGACCTTGAAACATTACCCTCATCGTTAAAACTGTTCTCAGACAAAGCCACACCTGTAGTGTTTATTTATATTAAAAATCAGGAATATTGCTCATGTTAGTTCCGAGAAATTTGATTTAGGAGTGTTGAGTACCGGGTATAGCACTGTGGAGCTTGTTAATGGGCCATAATGTAGGACAATACAGCAAAAAATGTGCCTAGGAAAGGCAAAATAACCCTCTGAATATATGTCAGAGGTGTAGTTGCTAGGGAAAATAGTGTTGCTAGGCAACATGACGGTATCCATGGAGAATCTGAAGTATTTCAAATGTTTGTGTAACCAATGTTAACTGAGTTCTCAAAGTAATACAGGCCTATATAACATTTCTAAGGCAAACAAAACTGCTAACTATAGGTCATATATGTGGTTGCTAGGTAAAAGTCGTTGCTATGTAACATAATTGTCACCATGGATAATCATATATATACATTATTTGTTTTGCACTATCAAGGTTATTAATTGTATGTCTTGTATATTTATACTTTGAAAACTCAACTTACATATTTGTAAACGTCTACAAGTTATATTGTCTTAAGTTAATCAACTGGATTTTTTTCTAATTGTGCAGGAATGTACAGCAAAATAGTATTTTCATGAAAATGGTGGTTTGGTTTGGCATATCCTAACAAACACCTATATCATAAATTATTGTTGAAATGCTTATTTTTCTTGAATTGTTTCACTTTAGAATCAAAATGAAGTCCATCAATTTATGGTTCAGATAATTTTTATTCCGTTCTGAAAAGAAAATCTCCTTGAAAAAAGAAAATGGCAAGCGTATATGCAAGGTTAAACTGGTTGCTAGGGAAAATTATGTTGCTAGGAAACACAATTTCATTAATATTTACTCACAAATTATGTCAGACTGTTCGGAATGATTTTGTCATTTCATTATTAGTGTTTAAATCATTGGAAACATACATTTACTTATTAAAAATATTAAATAATTGGTAAGTAACTAATTTTTTTCTAAATACCACTTGTATTTCATGTGAAAAGGGGCATGTGTCATAAAATTGGCGTTGCCATGGTTACGAGCAACTATTTTAATGGGGGGTTAGCATTTATCGGGAGCTGGGTTCATGACCTTTCCTCTGATACCAAATTTTCCATGCCCGACCGGGGGTGCAGCCAAATCCTAAAATAAGGCCCTTTCTGGACTTGGCTCATGGACTATAAGGGGTAATGAGAGTTTGCATGAATTTCATACAAATATTCATGATGTATGAAGTAAGGATTTTGTCATTGACCTTGAGGTGAACCTTAAGTGACCTTAATATTTGTAGGTCACTCGTGATCTTTAAGGAGTTTAAAACTAATATCATACGTATCTCCATTCCCTAAAAAAATAAAAGCCTTTCACGACTGGATGACGAGAATGTAGTCCGGTTTCATTAAAAATACAGTTTTCTAAACATTAACATCGTTATCATATATCCGCGTTTCCATGGCAACGGGTAGACTGTCCGATGTCACATGGTGGATTTGAACTCTGGAGGCCATGTGCGTTCCTCCATTACAAATGTGTCATAGTATAGCTCAGAAAACCGACTACAGAGAAATAACTAGCCAAAAATCCACTAAAGTTCTAATTTGTGACAGTAGTATACAATTAGGGGTTAATTAGCGGTGACCCTTGGGACCTTAAAACGGTACCCTCACCTTAAAACATGTTCTAACAGAAATACAGTCCTTAAATGTCTGAGTATATGAAAAATCAGGAGTATTGCTCATGTAAGTTCCGAGAAATGTGATTTAGGAGTATGGAATATCAGAAATAGCACTACAAAGCTCGCTAATGAGTCAGTTTAAACATGTGTCACGTGATTGGCGTTGCCATGGTTACGAGCAAATATTTTTTTGGGGGGTCAGCATTTCTTGGTAGCTGGGTTCATAACCTATCCTCTGATACCAAAATTTCCGTGCCCCTCGGGGGGTGCTACGGATTTCATTTTTTCTGGCCTCGGCTCATGGACTAATTCAAGTTATCGAATGTACATTATGTGACGTTGCCTACTGAGAATACGAGCCTTTCGAATAATTTACCCCAGTATTCTAAACGGTAGCGGCACCGATCGAAATGTAAAAAGTGCGATGGGGTAAACTGCTAGGGGTGGCCCAAAAGTGTTGCGGGACAACGTGTAAAACATGTATATCGGTCTTCTGCTATGCCTGGAAAGGGGTTATATGTAATGTACGTGTACTTTAGTTGTTCATATTTGGTAAGTTTTGCAAATGTGATATATCTTCATGTATATCATATATCTTGCAATGTATTCCCATGCTGTATGCTAGGGGATAACCTAAGTTTATGTTTGTACATGTTTTTTCATGATTGAATAACGTATACTATGTATATAGAAGAAAACAAATTATTGCTATTATTATTATTATTATTGATTTTATCATTATGATCATATTTATGATTATTAATAGTATTATGAGTAGTAGTATTAAAATCATTATCATTTGAATAATAATTGATGTAAAAATACTGCTGAAAACTGCTTATCTACTATAATAATGCCGGGTAATAAAATGAGAGTCAATATAGGGCCTAGATTTTCGATCCTAGCAGAATCTTCTTCAGAGGCTATAAAGTGACGATAATACAAACAGAAACAACATAATACACATATACATAATAATTGTAATATAATTAATATTGCTATTATGATGTTTATGCATTTTATATATAAAGATGAACTTCTAGCAAGTGTATGGGTGTGTGTGTGTGTGTGTGTGTGTGTGTGTGTGTTTGTGGAGGGGGGTGTTCAGGCCACCCCCCTCCCAACACACACACTCACTAACAAAAAGTGGAGGGGGATATATCCCCCGTCCCCCTTGGATGGGGGAGGTACGACCGTGAGTTACCCAAAATAATAGCCTTATTTCGATATATTCTAATCAGCATTTTTATAGTTCAAGTTAGACAACAAAGACAATCTATAGCCTATAGATTAATTTCACAAGGTCACATTCGAAGACAAAGTCAAATGCCTATTATAACTCGAGCGGCGCTATCTACCTATATCTCTCAAACTATATATATCTATGTACATATTTACTGTCTTGATTAATCTTAAAATCAACAGTGATATTATGGTACAATGAATATGTTAATTTTAATTTAGAAAACACTACCTAAATCTCAATATCATTTATAATTCAAATATTACAACCTTTCTGTTTGTTTGATGACATTGCATTATATTCAAATTAATGCCCACACCTCTTGAACTCACTCCTTCGTGTTCTTCGTAGCACACGATCTGCAAACATATAGAGGGCATAGACCCGGCGTTTCAGATACATATTTTTCAGCAAATGATACAATTAAACATTAAAAGGATAAACACTCGTTGTCGTTTGCCTTATGATGCCAAACTGTATTTTGTGCACATCAGAGATGTCATAGAAACATTTTCAGTAATAATGTTTGATGAATTTGTGTCTATCACGATATATTGTTTCTCATTTATGGTTTAACTTCCCGTCCCACCCCCACCCTCTGTCTTGCTCATATTACAATAAAGTGCAGGGGCGGATCTAGCTTTTTGCTAAGGGGGGGGTTGACCCGAGCCGCGAAGCGGCGAAGTCCGAGCCGCGTAGCGGCGAGTGGGGGGAGAGTCCGAGAGGGGGGTGTCTAACCAACAGTCCTTTTCAGGACTATCCCAACAGTCCTTTCTAGGACTACCAACAGTCCTTTCTAGGACTACCAACAGTTCTTTTTTAGGAATCTCCTATGGGGAAAGAATACTAACAGTCCTTTTCAGGACTACACCAACAGTCCTTTCTAGGACTACCAACAGTCTTTTCTAGGACTAACAACAGTCCTTTCTAGGACTACCAACAGTCCTTTCTCGGACTACCATAGTCCTTTTCAGGACTCACCATTCCTCCCCTCTCACATGGTGCAACCGCAAACCACACGTATTAATGTTTATTCTTGTATAAACATTATTGTTGTATTATGTACTATTCTTTTATTAAACACGTATGACTTAAATTTATAGTAAGTAAAGTTATTCTTTGAAAAGTAGTACAGTTTTTTGTAACCAAACCTGCACAATAACATTACAAACTAATAGTTATGACTCCACCATGCTCGAAAGGTACATACATTTATTACAAACGACTAAGTAAAAAGACTGTTATCATTCAAAAAGAGCCATTAAAGGAGGGGGGTAATCCCGGCTTTGATTCAGGTTAATAGCTTTAAATATGTGCCTTTATTGATATACCACACTCTTTTTTTCAAAGAAATCCTTAAGTTGGGAAAAAAAGGTAAATTTCATGCAACTTTTTTGCTTTATTACGCATCGGCGTTCCATGCTCCTAAAAAAAGTCATTTATAGCAGAGCGGGAATGTGCGCACGTGTCACCCGATTCATGACATCACATGCAGACCGCAACGCGGAGGAATGTGCATTGTTTACATGCAGAGCCTATGACTTGCTTGTAAAACAAACTCGTTTTTGCTTGTAAATTGAGGTTTTACTGAAAATGCTTAAGAATTGCTAAGAAATGAATCGTAGCAGGATGCAGCTACACATCTGAGTGTATATCGTCCATGATATAAACCTGAACAAATGTTTGCAAATATTGAAACAAATGGAAATAATATCTCTGTGTCAACGTGAGTATTGCACTCAGCGTGTACGTCTATGACCGAGCTAAACTGCGATTGCCTGCAGGTGACGTCACAAAGATGACGTCATTTTTTGTTCGCCCGGGACTCAGTTTTTTTACGGGGGTTCCGAAAGTGAATTTACAAGTTGATTTTTTTATTTTACCGGGTTTTCCCACGAGGAAAATATGTTTGTATTAGTAATCTTCATGAAAATCTACCTTAGATACAGTAAAACCCAATTTTGAGGCAGTTTTCTTGTCACCATACCTTTAAAACACAAGACGACGCTCTCTAAAAAAGGCATTGGTTTGAACCATTTTTTATACAAAAGTATGCATGTGATGATTTTTTGAAATAAAGATTAAATAGAGAGATCATTAACAACTATTAAAAACCTTTTTTGAACATTTTTGAAAAAGTGAAAGCATTTCTTTATTTTAAAAATATCATCGAATAAATCTGGGGCCCAGATTTATTCCGATAGGATTTATTCATTGACATTTCAGCCGTTTCTGAACCGATTTTGATCAAATAAAGTTTATTCTGTCATTAAAATTGTCTGCTCTTTTAAATTTTACACTCAGTTTTTCATTATCACACAAAAATAATTATTTCGTGCAGCGCCTCCTATACCAAAACTGAACTACCCATTTAAGATTCGATCAATTCTACGTACCTTGCATTGTCGCCCGTATTTTCGCTTCGACATGTTCGCTGG
The DNA here is from genome assembly GCA_037951105.1 of Echinarachnius parma. NCBI lineage: Eukaryota > Metazoa > Echinodermata > Echinoidea > Clypeasteroida > Echinarachniidae > Echinarachnius > Echinarachnius parma. The sequence goes on along the minus strand of JBAMJV010000268.1, from coordinate 22,340 downwards.
CATCCTTAGGCAAGCGCAGAATGATTCCACGGCCAGTCGACGTAAACCCGCCGTCGATGCCCGGATGAACCTCAATCCCATCCGCAGTGCGGTTCTCCAACCCGTCGACCACGAAGAGGGAATCGATCTCAGAGTCGGGCTCGATTGCTAATCGTATTCGTGTACCGGGTGGGCTTCGAATGATCCAGAAGCAGCGTTGGTCGATGTCAGATCTGTCATCATCGATACTGCCGATTTTCGTGTTGACGGAGAAGCTGGTTACTGAAGGCCACCTTCAGCTCGGGCTTGTCGGCATCAAGGGGAAGAAAAGCACCACATATTGGCCTCTCCAAGCAATCTAACAACAGAATGATAACAAGAAAAAAAAAATAGAACACTTTCCAACATTATTCAATAAGACTAGCAAGGAAAATTGTGCTCCACCGAGTATCGAACCCGATACCTCTGGACAGGGGCGTCGATCCGTTTTTGCCATTGGGGGGGCGAAATTTGAAAATTTTTCCAGAGTGACCACTGAGAGAGCTAAAAGCCCCACATTGGCATGCCCGGAAGTTTTATTATGCGCTCATTGAAAGTGCCTTGATGGCTCAAAGACCTGACTTTGGGGGGCACCCACATTTGGGGACAATAATGGGGGTCCAGGGGGCGGAGTCCCCGGAAGCTTTTAGATTTCAGACATTTGCAACTCCTATCATGGGTGTTAAAATTGTATAAAATAGTGAACCTACTCGTAACGTATTTTTAAAGGGCATATAGCGAGGAAAAGATTGAGCCTTCCATGAGATGGATCCACGTTGATATAGTCTAGGGGCATTGGGCCCCCATGAAACTAAGCAAGGGCGTCAACAACTTCTCAAAAGTGGAGGAGAGATATTGCGAGGAAGCGAAGCGACCGAGCGGGGAGGGTGTGGGAGTGGGTGTCCCCCTCCCACAGTAGGGAGCTTTTGTATTTTTGGGCGTGAAATTGTGCGATTTGGTGCACACCTGAGACAGAAATTTCACGTAATATGAAGTATATAAGTATGGAACCAAACATACATAATGACAAAGGGAGGGGGACAATCTCCTCCACTTTCAAATGTGGGGGGGGGGGGGGGGGGGGGGGGGGGGGGGGGACATGATATTCCAATTTGATTTGCGTTCAGCGCATATGGACCGAATTGACTGAAAGATATATTTCAGATTATTTTATTTTCTGTGACGGTGTGCTATCTATTAGATGAGGGTTTAGAAAACTTCGTTTGAGGTGCGTGTTTGAGAAATTTCACTACCCAACACATTTCGAAAGGTGAGTTCCCGCAACCAAAATTAAACTTGCAATATGAGAAACTGTATGCGCGCGAAGCGCGCGGCAAAAAAGAGATTTACAGTCCTTTTCGAACTAAAAAAACGGCTATTTTGAAGATTAATTATTAATAAATGTGTCTTTCCCCTCTTTGGCATTATATCACTCGATTTTTTTTCTTCCTCATTTTCGGAATTATTGGGGGGGCGAAATGATATGTTCGCCCCCCCAATATTTTCATTGGGGGGGCCGACCGCCCCCGCTGCCCCCCCCCCCCCCCCCCCCCCCAGGATCGACGCCCCTGCCTCTGGATAAATATCATAGACTGGTGGATCAAGCAATCTGATAGTAGAATAATACAAAATTTAAAAAATATAGAGCACGTTCCAATTGAAGGATCCCTCCAAGCAATAAAGACTAGCAGTCTAGAATATCAGAAACATTCAAGAACCATGCATAACGAATGAAATGATAACAATCAATTTGTATGGGGGTGTCTATTTTGAACATTAATTATGGTAGATCACTATTTTTTATTGATCGTGCTAATGATAAATAAGTCATCTTACAGGTTCATACAATGGCAATAGTGCAATGAACACCGGTCTAGCAATTCGGAGGTCTCGGGTTCGATACCCGAGGAAACCCCATTTTCTCTGTTTATGTTCCTTTATTTGATAGATTTCTGGCCAGTGTCCTATAATTATTGAATTTATTTGTATTATTATAGTAAAGGGATGATCCGATCCAGTAACTTTAGATAGGCGTAGGAGGCGGGGGGTAGGAGGGCTGTAGCCCCCTGTAGTTTTGAAAATCATGTCATATTTCGGCAAGATAATGTCATATTCGGGCAAAATCGTATCATATTTGGGCAAAATCATGTTAAATTCAGGCAAACTCTAGTTTCTAACAATTTTTTTTACAAATTATCGACCAATGTCTATTCTACCTGTGTTTCCTTAGATTTTTTGAAAAGTGTTTGTATAATCGTCTTTTGTTTTTTGTTAATGAATGTCATATTGTCACTTGTAATCAGTATGGTTTTAGAGCGGGGCATTCCACATGTTCAGCACTTCTTGAATTATACATAAAGTTACTATGGTTATTGATAATAAGGTATTAATGATTGGTAAAGTTTTAGATTTACGAAAAGCATTTGATACTTTAGATCACAATATTTTATTGAAGAAATTATGTAAGTATGAAATAAGAGGAAATGTTTTCAAAGTGTTTGGAAGTTACCTTACTAATTGCAAGCAATATATTTTAATTAATGGAGACAAATCTCAGATGAAAGACCTAAGATGTGGAGTGCCCCAAGGTTCTATCCTTGGACCCCTTTTGTATATAAATGACTCGTGCAATGTATCTACCAAATAGAAATATATTTTATTCGCAGACGATACTAGTATTTTGTATGACACATAATGATATGTTTACTTAACAGTTACAATTTAATGAGGAATTACAAAAAGTTACAACTTTGTTATTTAGTAATATATTATCTTTGAATGTTCTTAAAACTAACTTTATGATTTTACAAATAAAACAAATATATAAAAATGACATTCATATTGAATTAGGATTAATAATTAAAGAAGTTTCATCTCTTAGGTTTTTAGGAGTAATAGTGGATTATAAGTTATCATTGAAAGAACATATGATAATTTACCAATAAGACTGATAAAGGATGCAGCTAACTTTATTGTTGTACCACTAACTTACATTTTTAATTTGTCATTAGAAAAGGGTACTTTTCCTGATTGTCTTAAGGTAGCAAAGGTAACCCCTATTTATAAAAAGGGGGCAAAGACTGATCCAGGAAATTACAGGCCTATCTCAGTCTTGCCAGTTGTTGGGAAAATATTTGAACAAATTGTGAATGTTCGTTTAATTGATTTTTTGGAGACTAATGATATTTTGTATAAACATCAGTATGGATTCCGTAAGAAATATAGTACAAAACTTTCTTTGATTAATCTTATTAATACGCTTATGAGGTCGATGGATGAAAGAAAAGTTACGCTTGGTATATTCATAGATTTTCAAAAGGCGTTTGACACTATAAATCATGATATTTTGCTGGAAAAGATGGCACATTATGGTATACGTGGTATTGCTTTCGAATGGTTTGCTAATTAACTCTTGAATCGTTCTCAGACAATATGCTATAAGGAGGCCACATCTACCCGAAAGACTATAACGTGCGGCGTGCCGCAGGGGTCAGTTCTAGGTCCTACATTGTTTTTTAATTTATATTAATGATTTACCTTGTTGTACTAACTATTTTAACTTCAGATTGTTTGCGGACGATTCAAATATTTTTCACACGTTTGATGAGAATCAAAATGAAATTGATGTAAATGAGGTTAATGAGCAACTGAATGCAGTTCAAAAATGGTGTGATGCTAATAAACTTACTATTAACTTAAAGAAAACTAATTATATGTTCATTAAAAGTAAGCGACGGGTAATTGCTGTAAATGGTGTTCTTAGACTGTCGAACACAGGAGTGTGGCATCTTTTGTAGGAGTTCAAATTGATAGTACATTGTCTTGGAAGCATCACATTGATTTTGTAAATAAGTGTGTTCGTAGAAAAGTGGGTTTGCTATTTAAATTGAGATATTTTGTTCCTCGGTATATTCTTGTGCTCTTGTATAAATCGTTTATACAGCCCCACATACTCTATGGAATTGAGGTATGGGGAAGCAGTTATAAATCTCGCTTGAATTGTATTTATTTGGCTCAGAAGATGGCTGTGCGAGCTATTACATTTTCATTATATAGAGCATCCTCGGGACCATTGTTTAAACAATTGGGGATATTAGATGTTTTTGATTTTCATGAACTGGCAGTTTCAACGTTTGTATATGATTTGTATAACGGAAATTTACCGCACACACTATTAGATTATTGTAAGATTGTACACCATACTTATGAAACAAGAGGACAAGAAAATTCAATGCTACCCTTGCCAATTTGTAAGACGACACAAGGTACATTTACTATTTCCTTTGTTGGACCAAAGCTTTGGAATAGCTTACCTCAGAAAATTAGAGAACAAAAAACAAGATGTTCATTTCGTAAGGCCCTCACAATGTATTTGATGAACAAATAAATTATCTGTATGTTAGCAGTTAGTTACGTTTTGTATTTTGAATGTAAACAATATAATCTTAATATCAAGTATAATGCTTATTTTGTAATATAGAGATACACTATCGATATAGTGAAAAGAGAGAACCAATCTCGACTAGCACTTGTGCTAACTTTTGGTTTTCTTTTAGCAACAACCTTAACTGTTGTATAAATGTGTTTTATAGTATGTAAGCATTGATTAAGTTTTACTAATCTATTGCAGTGATTCATTGTTTTGTAATTATGTACAGTTGATGTACCCATATATGATATTGTTGTTGTTAATAAACTTCAAACTTCAAAATTCAAACTTCAACATATTTATTGTGTTTGTAATAAGATTTCTAAGAATATAGGTATTACGTATAAAGTAAATTACTTACGCAAATCTGCATTGAAAATGATTTATTTAATATACTATTGTTGCACCTTCTTTTAATTATTGTATTCTTGTCTTGGGTAGCGCATCAAATATTTATTTAGATAGACTGTATAAACTACAAAATCGTGCAATAAGAATGGTAAATCATTCACCTTTTTATTATCATACTGAACCTATTTCTAAATTACATACTATCCTAAGATTGTATGATAAGTTTAAATATGAAGCTGGAACTGTTTCTATATTTTAAAGGTTTACTACCAAATACTATAAATTTTCGTTTACCTCCAATACGAACTACTCTATCTCATAAATCCAGTTTCTTTAATGGTCCAATATGGTCCAATGCTTATTTTGTAATATAGAGATACACTATCGATATAGTGAAAAGAGAGAACCAATCTCGACTAGCACTTGTGCTAACTTTTGGTTTTCTTTTAGCAACAACCTTAACTGTTGTATAAATGTGTTTTATAGTATGTAAGCATTGATTAAGTTTTACTAATCTATTGCAGTGATTCATTGTTTTGTAATTATGTACAGTTGATGTACCCATATATGATATTGTTGTTGTTAATAAACTTCAAACTTCAAAATTCAAACTTCAACATATTTATTGTGTTTGTAATAAGATTTCTAAGAATATAGGTATTACGTATAAAGTAAATTACTTACGCAAATCTGCATTGAAAATGATTTATTTAATATACTATTGTTGCACCTTCTTTTAATTATTGTATTCTTGTCTTGGGTAGCGCATCAAATATTTATTTAGATAGACTGTATAAACTACAAAATCGTGCAATAAGAATGGTAAATCATTCACCTTTTTATTATCATACTGAACCTATTTCTAAATTACATACTATCCTAAGATTGTATGATAAGTTTAAATATGAAGCTGGAACTGTTTCTATATTTTAAAGGTTTACTACCAAATACTATAAATTTTCGTTTACCTCCAATACGAACTACTCTATCTCATAAATCCAGTTTCTTTAATGGTCCAATACTTTGGAATTCTTTTCCTGAATATATACAAAATCGTGTTCATTAAATTCTTTTAAACGTAACTGAAAACAATATATTACAGTGCCTTTTCCTGTACAATAGTTTAACTTTGACATACATGTTCCCTTAGGGTTTTGTGTATTTTGTTGGTGTTGTTGTAGACCGATAAATCAGTCCTTCTCTTCGTTTGTTATCACTCACCACTTTAGTATGACGTCATAATATTAAAGGACCCCTCCAGATCGAGATGGAATATTCTGTCTAGTGTTGTTGTAGCTATACAAAATCAATCTTTTGAATTTGTAGTACTCTAAAATATAATTCCCAGGACAGCCTTTAAAGGTATGGTGACAAGAAAACTGCCTCAAAATTGGGTTTTACTGTATCTAAGGTAGATTTTCATGAAGATTACTAATACAAACATATTTTCCTCGTGGGAAAACCCGGTAAAATAAAAAAATCAACTTGTAAATTCACTTTCGGAACCCCCGTAAAAAAACTGAGTCCCGGGCGAACAAAAAATGACGTCATCTTTGTGACGTCACCTGCAGGCAATCGCAGTTTAGCTCGGTCATAGACGTACACGCTGAGTGCAATACTCACGTTGACACAGAGATATTATTTCCATTTGTTTAAATATTTGCAAACATTTGTTCAGGTTTATATCATGGACGATATACACTCAGATGTGTAGCTGCACCCTGCTACAATTCATTTCTTAGCAATTCTTAAGCATTTTCAGTAAAACCTCAATTTACAAGCAAAAACGAGTTTGTGTTACTAGCAAGTCATAGGCTCTGCATGTAAACAATGCAAATTCCTCCGCGTTGCGGTCTGCATGTGATGTCATGAATCGGGTGACACGTGCGCACATTCCTGCTCCGCTATAAATGACTTTTTTTTAGGAGCATGGAACGCCGATGCGTAATAAAGCAAAAAAGTTGCATGAAACTTACCTTTTTTTCCCAACTTAAGGATTTCTTTGAAAAAAAGAGTGTGGTATATCAATAAAGGCACATATTTAAAGCTATAAACGTGAATCAAAGCCGGGATTACCCCCCTGCTTTAATAAGGATTTAATTTCTTTCTTTGCCGATACCCACTCAAAAATGTACCCTTTTTAGACTACCTATTATGTAATTCGTTTAGTATGTGTTTTGTCGTTATTTGTGTTTCAATTGTATTTTTGCATTTTACGAGTGAAATAAACTGGAAATGAAATGAAATTAAATGAAAACGTTAATGTGGAGTGCCCAAGAAATATTGTTTACAGTTGGTCCACGGAATTTTATTTGTAGTCCTTTATCAATAATACCCGTATGAAATTAAATATTGCCAGGAAAGTTTTATAAAATATCATGCTTTGTATGAGTGTGTGTGTGTGTGTGTGTGTGTGTGTGTGTGTGTGTGTGTGTGTGTGTGTGTGTGTGTGTGTGTGTGTTTGCGTGTGTGTGTGTGTGTGTGCGTGTGTGTGTGTGTGTGTGTGTGTGTGTGTGTGTGTGTGTGTGTGTGTGTGTGTGTGTGTGTGTGTGTGTATGTATGTGTATGTTGAAGGTGTATTAAATAATGTTCTTGCAATGTTACTATATTATGTTTTAATTATTATTTAGGACCATTTGTTCTATACAAGCTCCGGTTTTAAAATGATCCCAAACCATGATAATATATACATTTGTAACCATATTATGTAAACTAATTTTTGTGGTTCAATAACTTTATTTTGTGTATGTTAATTAACAATTAAATAAATTTCGTTAATCCAATTGACATGTGTACTTTTTCCTATACTATATTCAAAGAGTTAGATAAAACTTTGGGATTAGGACGAGAGAGAGAATCATCTGCAAATAAACCTTTTAAAGACAATCAGAAGATTTCTGAAAATCATTTAAATCAATAATAAAGACCCAAGATGACATCCTTGTAGGACACCATGCACAATTCACGGTTACAAAGTCAGATAGTAGATCTATAAACATGAAAACAATGCTGTCGGACTGTCGGTTATAATTAGGTAGTTTCTAAACCACTAAAATGTAAATTACAAAGGAGAAAATTGTAAATCAGTTGAAGGCCTTGGAGAGGTCCATAAACACTTATATTATATAAGAGTAGTTACTGTATTTGCACGATCTATAGCTTTATAGACCCTATCAATAAAAGAAAGAATAGTATGAGGTGATGTATGCTTTTGTCTAAATGTGTTAGCAAGGACAGTTCTATGAAGGGGTACATGAAAACGATTAGCCTGTCTCAAGAGCGTCGATTTCTTCTCGCAATTGGGGGGGATGATACGTCATTTTGAAAATGTTTGTAGAGGGAGCAAAGCGACAACCCAGCAGCGTGCCCGGTTTTTAATGACTGAAGGGGGGAGGGAGGATAGGGGGCCCCAAAAGCTTTTTGATTTTGCTGCTTAGAAAATGGAAGATTATTAAGTGTACGTTGCAAGCATCGTGTTATGAGGAGGGCTTTGTCGAAGTATGGATGAACTTAAGCCTCATAGATACATAGATTGCAAGCATCCTAATGGAACCCTGAATAAAATCAGTCAAGGGATACCCACGTTGGGAAGCTTATTGGGGGTCCAGGGGGTGGAGCCCCCGGAAGCTTTGGGATTTGTAATATTCAGAAATAAAGATGTTGTCTATATGTAAATAGAAAATACAATTAACTATTGGTTAGTTTATAGGTATATAGTTAGCTCAATTTAGTGGGCATAGAGAGAAGTCCTGAATTAAACTATTAAATGAGTACAGGGCCGGGATTGGGTCAAATAACCTTAATGGGGGTTCCAGGGGGCGCAGCCTCCGGAAGATTTTGGATTTGGGCAGTTTAGCACTATCAAAATGTGGTTTAAAGAAGACTCTAGTATCAACTTTCACATTATGAATGAGAGGGGGCAATGCTCCTTTATTTTAATGTTATTATATATTTTTGAACCCCAAATATTGGGGGGGGGGGATAATAATACAGGCCATCCCCCCCCCACCTGAAATATTGGGGGATATATCCCCCACCCCCCCCCCCCCCCCCCGTGATCGACGCCCTTGGCCTGTCTAGTTGAGTATGTATGTCTACAATTATTTTTGATAAATTTCTTCAATAAAATTAAAGGAAGTTTGTGTATAAAAACCCCTCAAAAAAAGTTAGGAAACTCAACTTTGATCGATTATATCACTTTTATTGTGAAATTATTTTTTCCTTTTAGTGCCATTGCAATGCATGATGATTTCCCTTTAAAATGGTACATTATTTGTCATTTATTTCAAATCAGGGAATACGCAGTGCGTTTCAGAATGGAGGACGGTCAGAAGTCAAATGTCGCAAAATGGGCCGAAAGTATTCAGTTGGGAAATTTGACTCTTGTGCCGTATTGTTTAATGTTCAAGTTGTATCGAAGATTGTAGCGTGTTCAAATGATTTAAAGGAGGGGTGCAATCCCGGCTTTGATTCAGCTTCATAGCTTTTAATATGTGCCTTTATTGATATACCACATTCTTTTTTTTTTTTTATCCTTAAGTTGGGCAAAAAAGGAAAATTTCATGCACATTTTGGGCTCTTTTTCGCGTCGGCGTTCCATACTCCTAAAAAAGTAATTTTAGCGGAGCGATGAGCTCATGAGTCATGACGTCACCTGCAGGCAATAACACGGAAGAGCGAGAATTGTTTACAACGTGGTTCAATGCAAACACTTTGACTTGCTAGTAATACAAACTCGTATTTGCTTGAAAATTGAGGATTAACTGAAATTGCCTCAGGAATGAATTTTAGCAAGATGCAGCAACACATCTAAGGAAAGTATAAGCCTGCACCGTTTTCCATAAGGATCCACGTATGAGGCGGATTTAGAACTCATTAACGAGGGCCGACTGGGAAGGACCTAGCGAGTGTGTGCAGGTCTGCCAGAGTTTCGGGGGGCCGCGCGGCAAGACAGGTTATGCTCTCGCGTGCTAGCTGCCGCGCCAACTACCTATGTATTACAAGTTCTGAAAAGTAACGAAAATGCAAGATTATTACGATCGCACCTATTCTAGACTATTTCTTAATTTACTTACATGTTTGCATGGCTTTTCAAACAAATACAAGAACGATTACCTTAGATGGACAAATCTATCACTTTCGTGGCCTCTTTGACAATGTTTATTGTTTTTTTTCTCTGTCGGCATTAGATGTCGGCATTCTAATGCCGACAGAGAAAAAAAACAATAAATGAACTGAACTTAGCGCTCTTTTGTAGTTTTGTTGTTAATTTGCAAACGGCGTAGACTACGTGTATGATATCGATGCCCAGAAATTGATTGACTATGTTCAACCTCCCGCACGCTCGCCAACGACTTGAGTTTTGGATTTGTTTATTTCGGGGAAAAGTAATATTTTGCTCAAAACTGAGGTAATTCTGAATGTTCTGTAAATATATTTCCGTAAATATTGTTAAATAGATCCATCAAAGCAATGATGCTTGTCATTTTATTGCCGCATAAAAAGATGAATTTGAGTGCGAAACACCGCATTTTTGTACACCATGTTTTGAGACGTGATCGGATGAAGCCGCCACTTATTATGGTTAGGCTAGGCCTGGGCTAGCCGCAGCGCTCGTGCGTGCTGATGGCCGGACGACCTGTCTGCGAGGGGGCTGGGTATACGATTGCTATAATCATATCGGAGACTTCCTCGAAGCGATTTTAGAGTGAGTATGCGCCTTTATTTGGCAATTATATTTGTTGTATTTGTATCGAAATAATATCTCTCTGTCAATGTGATTAGATGCGCTCAGCGTGTACGTCTATGACAATTAGAGTATCGGGGATCCTGTGATTGCCTGCAGATGACGTCACAACTATGACGTCATTTTTCTTCGCCCGAACTCAATTTTTTGGGGAGGGCACTTTCAAAGTAAATTTTCAGGTCCTCATATCATTTATAAATAATTTTCCAAGTGCAAAACAGTTGTTTTATTCGAAATCTACATGTAAGTGGCTTTCTGAAGGGCTAAAATGCCATTTTCAGCTGATTTTCTTGACACCATACCTTTAAACTTATCAAATTTGGTATCTATATTATAATTTGAGTAAGGAAATCCTTTGATGTTAAAAAACTTTTAGGGTTTTGCACGCCTCGGGCTGAAAAAATTCCACGTGTCATTTGTTCTGACTGCAGATCATTCTAAAGGTTTTCGATTTTTTAAATAAGTTGTTTGAAATCTCGAAATGAAATATAGAAACTCAAAATATTTCCTGAAAGAGGATGGCTCTGGCATGGCAACGGATATTGCATGCATGCTAGCGCTATGCCATATTTCGGCCGCGATATGCATGCACAGTACGCGTACGTGCAATTGCAACATACATGCATGCAATAATAAGGAAATAATTGATGATTTTGAGTGCGATAGGGCACGTCTATTTGCACGAATCGTGCAGCCACGTCAGTACTATTGAACGAGCTACGAAGTAGCGAGTTCAATAGTACTGACGTGGCTGCACGCTGAGTGCAATAGACTGCCCTCGCACGAGAAATCATTAATTATTTTCTTTATATAACAACTACACTTTTGACACAAAATATGTTTTTATAATCCCAGGAAAAACGATGCCGTTCCAACATGTCCATGAAGTTCTAACCAGTTCCAAAAGAACTCGCCGTAAAATTGAATGCTCTTTTTTGTGTACAATGTCCCGTCATCCTTTCTCAAACCAGCATAAAAGCGACTCAACACTTTGTCTAGTTCATCCGCTTTCAAATGATCAACATCCTCAATCAAGAGAGTTTAGCCCTACACATTTTGCAAAAGCTTCAAGAGGATTCACTGCATATTTAGTTAACTTTTTGGTATACAGGATTACAGAGTAACGTTCAATCAAGAACATTTGCTAGGCCTAGTTCATCGACTTCAGTTTAATAACACAAAATTCGCCATCGTAAAAGTAATATACATACCATGTTCGATCCAGTGTACAATAAACAAACAATGTCAATAATGTTATCCAGATAAACAATCCAAAGAAGGTGCGAGTCAATATTTTAATCCAGATGAATAATCCAAGTGAAATAGGTACTTGAGTTCAAAGTGCGAGAACTAAGCGTAGTACCAGCTGTACTTAGAACGCTTAAACGCGACGCGGTCTTTGCATGTACACGGGAGAATTAGAAGTACTGACGTGTGTACAACCTTTATGAACATCTTAACGACGCGACGCGACCAGACAGCTTGTGCGCGCTTAGCGCGCTTGTTGTCCGAGCAACAGAGTAAACTCGCAACGCAGTATAAGTAAACAAACAAACAACGATTAAAGCACGCTTATACAAATGCAGCGAAGCTCGCTGTATGCATGCATGTTCACACGACGCGTAATGTACGTTTAATAACGTGTATGATGTACCGCCGGTACATCACTCCTTTCATTGATGACGTCAGCCGTGCAATAGTCGACTATAGCACGGCTGACGTCAGTTACTGAGTGCAGATAGATCATTTTTTCTGAATAGCATGTGACCTGAATTCAGCCAATCACAACACGAGAACATTCTAAGGCGTTATATAATATACAAATAGCGCACGGCACGGCGTTCGGTAGTGTAAGTGCAGTGCACGCGAGGTTTCTTTAGATTTGTGCCGCCTCTGTGCACGAGCCGCTAGGCGAGTGCGCAGTGCGTACCATCTAAAGATACCGAGCGTGTACTGCACTTACATTGCCGAACAACTAGGGCAAGTGCGCTATTGGTTTTATAAAATAGCGACACATCGAGTTTTGATAACAAATACAAATCCAAAATTACAAATAAACTATTCTTACTTACTGAATTAAAGGTCCATGGGATTCCACATTTTGCTGCAAGCTCGAGTCGAGTATAATCGAGTATACTATAATCCATAATCCATAAGGGTACACAACATTTAAAAAATATGAAACGCTCCAATTTCCAACACAAAAACGCATTTACAGTTGTGGAGTGTGCAATATCATGTTCATCCTTCCACAAATTCGGAACACATCCTTCCATAAAAAACATACTTAACATCCAGCACCTTACTCTATACACACAAAAATGACAAAATAAGCCCTTATTTTGGGATAAGCCTGCCGTGCTACTAGCACGTCCAGACGGCGTTTATTTCAAAACTTTAATTTGATTGTTTTGTTTTATCTTCTTCAATATACAAGATTACAAACAAATATTTATACAATGAATATAATTGAAATACATAGTACAAACTGACTGATCTCAGCTAAACTATAGCCTTGTGCCTAAATGAATAGACCGGGGTTAAAAAACCAGAGATAAAACTTAATAAGCGCAAATGCTCTGGAAAAACCCTATGACTATGAACAAATCTATACCAATAAAACATTCTAAGTACCAGCTCAATCTGCATAGATACATTATCAACCTCATAAAAACAATAATATGCAACATTACGCAAAATGTAATGAAGGATCTCGGATCTAACAACAATGCTGTTTATACCTATTGTATACTCATTAATTATACTACGTTTGACGTATAAAATCAAACGTGCATGTAGCGTGAATCGAAAGGCTAGAATGACTTTCTTCTATATATATACCGCGCCCTACCCGGGCGCCTATCCTTTCGTACAAATTCCAATTTCCCGCTCCCGCGGCGGAATCAAAAGATTCCTCCACGCATGCCTGAGCACAATTAAGTGTCCTCACTTATTGCCGTTTCAACAATATTTGCCTGCTATACCCTGTAACGCAGGCAAATACATGTTCATCCTTCCACAAATTCGGAACACATCCTTCCATAAAAAACATACTTAACATCCAGCACCTTACTCTATACACACAAAAATGACAAAATAAGCCCTTATTTTGGGATAAGCCTGCCGAGCTACTAGAATACAGCAAAGAAGGGCAGGCCTATGCAAAATCATGAAATATAAAACATTAAATGAAATTAAAAAGACAAAGTCATCAAATTATTATCATAAAACTTCATATAAACAACAAGCACGCTTATACCAACTGTTGGCCAACGCAATTTATTGGTCTTACCAAGACTCAAATACGTGCAAAAAATAATAACAACATCAATAAATAATCACAACATTCAACATCGTCTCATTCAATAATTTTAAAAATTTCAATATAATATATGCACTATGATTACGTGCAGAATAATAGAACGACTTGTTCCTAATTCATACCAATTTCGTCTTGTCATATTATAGTGTAGCATAACTATAATAAATGAAATTAAGATACCGATAGTCTCTCCTCGAGACTGTCATCATTATCAATTGACTCAAAAAGTATGCCAAAATACGAATTTATATCAAAGATTCTACTATACATTTCAGCTCACAAATAAAAATAAACATCTCATAGCTGTAGGGCTTGAGATACTGATAGTCTCTCCTCGAGACTGTCGTCAACATAACCGTCTTTGGCCTTTTCACTTTTCCATCTACCATGCCTTTTCCAGACTCTATCGTTCACCCTGGCCCTGGCAGCGGCCGTTGCCCCACTGGCCCTCAACGAATGAATACCGACATTCAAACCATCCCCTACCTCCTTCAGCCGCACCACGACTGCTTCACCCGGTCTGGTATAGCTCATGGGCTCATTCTTATATATTAAAAACCTTCCCTGTTTGCAAGCATAAGCAGGCTTGAATAAAAAATGATCCGAATTCGAATCAATTCCTGCACAATAACGATGCAACATGTCGACAGGACATGCCTGAGACTGGCCTTTACTAATGACTACATCGACACCCTTCCTAAACTAATCTATTTTACTCTTAAACAAATGCACGGACATGAAATTTTCATAAAAAATAATGTCCTGACATCGTAGAGACCCGACTTCATCGAATCCCAAAAATCCACTAAAACAAAGAACAATAAAAGCTAAGTCGCGGAGAATAACAATGCCTCGCGTGCAGTTGTATTTTTCGCAAAGCGATACTATCCGCTCCGTTGCCAATATGCCCTCCTTTAAAACCTTCTTATAATTGTTCCTCTTGGCCGTTTCGACCAAATTTTTCACGAACTCATTAAATGTAGGGTCTTGCAGACCTCTCATATTTAGAACCCAATTTTAATAGCGTACATGGCGCTCTGAAAAACGCCGGGCGATTTTCCTCCGTTAACCAGACTCGTCAAATATAAAGCAACGCGGATGGGCTCGGCCGGTATCGCTTGGCCGCCCTCAGCGGTGATAAAACCCTCCCATCTCTTGAAAGATGCATAGTACTTCTTGGTAGTCGCGTCGCTACGTGACTGCACTAGATGCGATGACATGCTGTCGGCTAAACTCAGGAGCTTGCTGCTAGATGCTCCAGATGCCTGAACTTCGTTGACAATGGCCATTCGCAGACCTATGCCTGTCGGAATGAAGAAATCAAAAACTTAACTTAAAAGCAATCATTGTGAACTCTTGTTTGAGGGAACCGAAAACGCCATTATTGCCCCTCCCTTTCTTCACTGTATTATAAGAAAAAGTGAAGGAATCTTCAATGAAAGATACAACATTTCCTTCCTGACAAATTTTAGGCCAAAATGGTGCTGATTTCCAAAGTGGAACTACCAACGTACCCTTGCCATGCTCTTTCCTTGCTTTCTCGACAACCCTTACTGCCAAGCGAGGTGGAGGAACCCACCAATTTACATCATCACTCCGTGTCCGTTTGAACGCATCTACGCCCTCTGACTGGGAGCATTCCCATCTTAAATTAAAGCTTTCATATTTTAAATAATAATCACGGGCAAATCTATCTACGGTATGAGGACCCCACTTCTGATCCAGAAATCAAATATGTGGAAGCTCATTGCCCAGTCATCACCATCAACAATCCTACTAAGGAAAGTAAGGTCGTCTGCCTTTTTGTTCTGTTCCCTGGGTATCCATACAGAATCTAAGAGCAAACCATACTGCTCACATGTATCATGTATTTCAATTACAATATTGTGTAACTGTCTATTCCTACTACCCTTCTAGACAATTCTTATAACATTTCTGTTATCCGCATACCAACGGACGTTCTGCCCTTCCAGGCATGTCCCAATCAATGTCAATGCTCTATTTAGCGCTTCAATTTCCCTCCATGTGGAGCTTTGTACACATTTCAAACTCTGTCCAAGAGCCAACCACTTCCAGGTTTGTATCCTCACAAACATAAGCGCCATATCCAATACCTGACGCATATGCGAACAAATTAATATTATATGATTATACCAAAGAAATGGGAATCCCATTCAACCTGTCAACATCCTTATACCGAAACTCAAGCTCTGCCACAGCTTCATTGACATTGGTAACTAAAATTGGAGCATTCCAAGAAGCCCGACTATTTATGCAGTTGAAAACTTCCTTCGTTTGCAACTGAACTAACATGCTGAACTAACATGCGAACAAATTTCAATGCTCTATTTAGCGCTTCAATTTCCCTCCATGTGGAGCTTTGTACACATTTCAAACTCTGTCCAAGAGCCAACCACTTCCAGGTTTGTATCCTCACAAACATAAGCGCCATATCCAATACCTGACGCATATGCGAACAAATTAATATTATATGATTATACCAAAGAAATGGGAATCCCATTCAACCTGTCAACATCCTTATGCCAAAACTCAAGCTCTGCCACAGCTTCATTGACATTGGTAACTAAAATTGGAGCATTCCAAGAAGCCCGACTATTTATGCAGTTGAAAACTTCCTTCGTTTGCAACTGAACTAATATGCCAACGGCATGTTGCATAAAAATAACTTGACCCGCTGCTCCGGCCAACCCACGTACCGAAACTATCCTCCCACTATTAGTGAATTTTAACAATATACTTTCAATTAACTCTTTCAATTTATGTATCCTGGCATCAGTTACGTGTACATCACCTGATGCGAAGTCCCATGACAATCCCAACCAGATTGCATTACTACTAAAAGTCCAATCACATTTCTCATGTGCTAAAAGAAAACCCAATTCTAACAAAACCGACCTAACAACTTTGCTAACTTCGTTAGCTAAATTAACATCGGGGCAACCTCCAAGGAACATGACAATCCTTTTTCCTTGAAACCTCCAGTGTGTTACAGGAACCCTGGTTAATTTTGTGAACACATAACCAACTTATAGAAATTCCAAAAGGCAAACATTAAAAACAAAGTACATTCTCTGCCCTTTAATCTCCCAAGAAAAACCCAAGTACTGTCTGTGTTGCTCAAAAATCTCCACGTAGTGGTATACAAATTTAAAATCGAATATACAAACAAAGCCCCTGTTTAAAAAATATCTTTAGCCACAAAAGAATCCTCGTACTCAAATGTATCCTTATACAAATGAGAATTAATGTGTCTACAATCAAGAACAAGTATGCACTTACCTTTATTCTCAGAAACAATCAAAGGATTTACCACGATTGGCTTTGTATGAACTTCTGACACACAGCCCTTTTCTAATAATTTATCTATCTCTTCCGAGACAAAATCTAAATGATCACTTGCGGATCTATTATTCCTTAATTCTTTGCCATCCAACAAAGTGTGAAGAGGCATTTATAACCATTCTCAACAATATCTAAAACTTCGGCACTGGCCCCAAAATCGGCCCATTTACCCCACCCTTTCTCAGCCAACCTACCCACCGGAGAAACTATAGTTTCGTTCCCGGTGCGTACTGTTACGGGCTTTAAATTGATGCCCATATCCTGGCTCTCAAATTCTGAACCCTTTGAAACCTCAAGAGGGTACTCAATTTCTTCCTCATTCGGAAGAACAAAAATAGATTCACTTATCTGATCTGATCTTGTATTTCTTGCCAAACAGTCCGCCTTCCAGTGCTCGTTCCCTTTTCCTTGAAATTTGTAGTTGTCGGTGTCTCCTCAATCTTTGCAACTTGAACGACACTCAAAGCCTTCTGAGAATCATTGATATACCGCTGAAAAACGCTCAGCCTGCTCGATATCAAAATCTGAAAGAAGCTTATTTAGGCTTTGATGAACTTTGCTGCCTATCATATCTGCTATACTGCTAGGATCCATCGTGTCTCTTTGGTGAAAAACGGCAGCAAAAAATGTCTGTGGCGAATCTACGTTCACACGAGCTGCGAATCAAACGTGCATGTAGCGTGAATCGAAAGGCTAGAATGCCTTTCTTCTATATACCGCGCCCTACCCGGGCGCCTATCCTTCCGTACAAATTCCAATTTCCCGCTCCCGCGGCGGAATCAAAAGATTCCTCCACGCATGCCTGAGCACAATTAAGTGTCCTCACTTATTGCCGTTTAAACAATATTTGCCTGCTATACCCTGTAACGCAGGCAAATACATTTATTTTGCGCGTCTAGCTGCACGCCCGTGCAGTGCGCCAAAAAAGTTGAATGTCACGTGACGCGTTTTGACCAATTACCATGCTTGAAATACTATAGCTATTTTATAACAAGCAATGGCCTCTCGCATTCACCAGAAGTCATGTCCAAATTGCAATTTGTTGATTATTTGCTGCAGAGAGGGTGGTTCAAGCTATCATTCTGCATGTTTGGTCTACTCCTATAGCTGCGCTCATCTGGACTCTGGTAAGTACCTTATTCAAAATTAATTGTACAATTGTCAATAGAATTATAATATGAGTATGATATTGTCATTGTCATTGACAGTGTCAGACGTGTTTAAAAGACTTGGAGACATTATTTATTGCCTAGCCTTCCTATCCTAGCCCAGTTACAATTATATGAGCCATTACCATTTTGCTAACACTAACAGTGGTCAGGGTCCAAAGTGGGCATTTGGAAAAAATTGTGTGGTATAATTCTATAAATGATTTATAAATAATGAAGACAGTCACGTTAATTGACCTTTGACCTTCATCTTGACTGTCTAGCTACACTACAGACCTCTACACATTTTGTTGTACAGGTTGTCATAGACTAATCATACAATAAAAACGCTATTATAATTTGTTTTGGTCCTATTTAACTATTTGGACTCTGACCACTGTTAGTGTTAGCAAAATGGTAATATGGCTCATATAATTATAATGGTGCTAGGATAGGGAGGCTAGCCAATAAATAATGTCTCCAAGTCTTTTAAACACATCTGACACTGTCAATGACAATGTCATACTCATATTATAATTCTATTTACAATTGTACAATTAATTTTGAATAAGGTACTTACCAGGGGCGTTGATCACGGGGGGATGGGGGGGGGGGGGGGGGGGGGGCGATATATCCCCCCAATATTTCAGGTGGGGGGGTGGCCTGTATTATCATCCCCCGCCCCCCCCCCCCCCCCCCCAATATTTGGGGTTCAAAAATATATGATAACATTAGAATTAAGAAGGAATTCATGGGCGTCGATACTTACGTAATACCCATTCATCAGGGGGGATGGATGAATAGATCATCCCCCCCTGATGAATGGGTATCAATGACAGATCGACGCCTGTGAGAAGGATTGCCCCCTCTCATGAATGGAAGTTGTTACTATAGTCTTCTTTAAACCACTTTTTGATAATGCAAAACGACCCAAATCCAAAATTTTCCGGGGCTGCGCCCCTAGACCCCTATTAAGTTTATTTGACCCAGTCCCAGCCCTGTACTCATTAAATAGTTTTATTCAGGACTTAATCTCTCTTGGCAAACTTTCAGGCAATCCTGGCCCACTGTGCGTCTGCGCTTCGCTCACTAAAATTGAGCTAACTATTCAATAGGTAATTGTATTTCTGGATATTACAAATCCCAAAGCTTCCTGGGGCTTCGCCCTCTAGTCCCCCAATAAGCTTTCCAATATGGGTATCCCTTGACTTATTCTATTCAGGGTTCCATCATGATGATTGCAATCGACAGTATTTATCTATATATCATACTAAAATTCATCCATACTTGGACAGTGCCCTCATCATAGCAGGAGCTTGTAATGTACACTCAATAATCTTCCAATCTCTAAACAGCTAAATCAAAAGCCAATTAACTAAAGAATAGTTAACTCTATATATTTACATATAGACAACATATTTATATCTGGATATTACAAATCATAAAGCTTCCGGGGGCTCCGACCGCCCCCTGGACCACAATAAGCTTAACAATATGGATATCCCATGACTGATGCTATTCAGGGTTCCATCAAAATGCTTGCAAATATGTATCTATCAGGATAAAGTTCATATTGGACATAGCCCAGCTCATAACATACTGCTTGCAATGTTCACTTAACAATCTTCCAATTTCTAAACAGCTGAATTCAAAAGCTTTGGGGCCCCTAACCCTCCCCCCCCCCCCCCCCAGCCATAAAAACCCGGGGACGCTGCTGGGTTGTCGCTTTGCTCCCTCGTCAGAGATGATCAAAATGACGAATCATCCCCCCCCCCCCCCCCCCCCCCAATGGCGAGAAGAAATCGACGCCCTTGGTACTTACCACAGTCCAGATGAGCGCAGCTATAAACACATGTGCCATTCAAAAATAAAAATGGACGGAATATCAAACGGCATTGTTTCATAAACCATAATCAATGCATTCAGCCATGTGCTGTTTCACAACAATGTACAGGCACGCACAATGTCTTGTGACTTTTGAATTGGGCCATTTTGTCTTTAATCTGTGTTCATTCAGCCATACATTGATGAATAGGCTATCTCTGATTTTCACACAAAATGTACATAACAAATGTACCAATATTGTGGTCAGATGACATCGTCTCTACATTTAAGAGTTATGAAATTATGAACAGTTCTTTAGGGGGTAGTTATTTTGTGTATATTGTTTACAATTGTGTGAATGTAGTGTTACCACCTTCAATCAGATTAGCTCATTTAAATAATTTTTCTTTTAGGCAAATTTGAATTTAAAAAAAACACAAAAATGCAAAACAAATACATGATATATTTTCAATATTTTACTCCTTTTTGTTTGGGGGGGGGGGGGGGGGGGTAAATGCGCTACTTTTAGTATAGACTGAACCTCTTCAAAATACACTTTAACATCAAACTCTTACACATTTATTATTGTACATGTATTGTGTGCACACGTGCTATAATTCTGTTTAGGATCACATTCACCAACTTCTTTTGTTTTGTTTTTCCAATCCACCATTGTGTCAACTCTACGTCCTTTCAACACCTTATATCGCTTACACAAAGCAAAAGGCCGCCGAAGGCGGCCCTTTCGCGAGTCATTTTAAAGCCCATGTGTCTATCTTTTCAATACGGTTATTTCCGTAACAATTTTATTGACAGGTTAAGTATGGTACAGCTGAATATGGGGGAGGGCCGAAAGTGAAATGTTGCTAAATGCATTTCTTTTTGTGAAATTGAAGGCGTTGCATCGAAAAACGACTATTGCAGGAGATGTTTTGGGGTTTTAAATTGCATAATCATAAGTAAATTTAGCATCATGTGAAAGTGTGTTTATTTTTCCTTAAAATCATGTCTCACCTGTAATAATTATGCTATTGGGGTGTGTGCAGTAAAACCGGATATGGGGGTCTATAAATGCTATGAATTTAAGACCGTGGCTTCTTGTTTCAAGATTCCGGTAAGATATTGTTGTATTAATCATAACTCTATCATCATTACGTTTTGCACTATCGGAAAGTTCGTTAATTCACCTTTAATATGATATCTCATTTGCAATGGTTATGCTGAATATGAGTGTGCAATACAGGAAACTCACAAACTTGATGTATTGAAAATGCTTCAAATTTCTCTAAACCTACGCAAACTGGCCAGAACTGGCATATTAGCGCCCTCTTTGACCGTGTAGGTATGCCCTTATTACCACGTATCAAACGGTAGAACGTCGACCTTGCAACGTGTCATTTTGAGCCCCATACATTTAGAGGTACTACACACATCTCAATAACATAACCACTATGAATGGGGCATTAATTCATTGACAAATTAACACGATTTAACATAATGTTGAATTTCATAATGATTATGTAAAGTAAAGTACTAAGATATCCCACAAAAAGACGTTTTGGATGCAACGCCTTCAATTTCAAACAATCAAATGCACTTTGCTTACATTTTGCTGTCGATCCTCCCCAATATTCACCTTAATTGTACCTACCCGGCTTGCATAGGTGTCATTGGAAAGATAATTAAACAGGCTTTTGTCTGATACCATATTCAACAGTATCTCTCCATTGACAAGATATTCATCGTCGAAAGAATTTGAACTTGAGAAAGACCGTGATATGGGTGTCAGACCTTCCAACTGAAGTTTGTTGGCGCATTTTGTGACATTTCACTTCTGACTTTCCCCCATTCTCAAATATACTGCGCATATATACCTCGTGCTCGTGATGCTTACGAATTTGGTATCATTTTAAAGAGGTATACACACCCTTTCAAGTGATACCAAATATAACCATTATGATTTCATAATAAAATAGATATAATCGATCAAACTTCAGTTTCCGAACTTTTTTTGAGGGGTTTAGATTCAATAAAAACGTGAATTGGTCCAGATTATACAAATACAAGTCATTAATATGCATAGATTTATCTAATTCATGTACCATTCGAGATCTCAAAATAATAATAATAATAATAATA